>CM021107.1:438420532-438535532 GCA_007115665.2 Sequoiadendron giganteum | reverse complement strand
TGGTGGGCCCATTCCTCAACAAATTAAAGGTTCAAACTAATGGAGGCCTTCCAAGTGGTGATATTTCATTGTAACACACTACTCCTTCATAGAATAGGCTCTAAAAGGTAGATTTCTTCAAAGCTACACTATTGTGTTTTGTTGCCACTTAACATCCATGGAGATGAGAGGTTCCAATGTGTCTATAAATCTAACCAATTCTATGGAGCGCATCACATGATTTAGGTCCACTTATCCAAGTGTCTTAATTCTATTGGAGCATGTTATCTCTTCATAGTGTCAATTTTCCCAAGCCTCTTAAGAGATTCTTTCACTCACACATAGGTTGTTTGATCGAGATATTTTAAAATCAGATCAACGATCAACATTTAAACTTTAGAAAACAACTAGCAAAAGATTCAAAATTTTGTGCAAATATTGTTGGCTTGTAGTGATAGAAAATTGAATGCTCAACGACTCTCCCAACTGCAATTTTGACCTCTAGAGCCATCTTCAATATCATCTTGAGTGTTTTCAAATTAGGTTTATGATGCCCATGCCCCTTTCAACAATTGCAACCCTTTTCTATCATATGGACATCCTTGGTCTTATTCTATAGAAAATTTTGTGGGGGGTTTCTTTCACTTCTCCTTAAGATCATCAATGTTGAGATGTTCTAAGTGTCACAAATGTTTTTCCCATGCCTTTACATTGAATTGAGTTGGCCAGGTGTTTGGTCTCTATCGGTTCTGCATGTGTCTAAGGTTTCTAGGGTTTTGGTGTTTCATATTAGAATAAATCCTAATCAAGTCTCATTTTGCAAGGGTTCTTCTCTCATTTCTCTAGCAAAGATATGTATTTTTTGCATTTTCTACAATTGTAAACACGCCCCATGCCTTTGGATGAATGAATTTTTTACCTTACCTTCTCTCACTTCTAGTGTATTGTGCAAACTCATTTGCCTTCACATTAATGCGATTATTTTCTGTTTTTCTTATACTTGTAAGTTTTCTTAAATTTGTTTGTAGGAGATAACTGTGGGATATTTCTTTCCCTCTTAGTGCTTATTAAACCATAACCTCCTTACAAAACTCTAGGTACTAGTCTAAAAAATAGTTGTGTAAATTTCTTGGTAGTTTGATTGATCAGTTGTGTTGTCATGGGTGGGAAGGATCACTTTGATTTAGGTGCATCATTCCCCCTTTGCTTTTTTCATTTATCTTTCTCTCCCCTTTCCTTCTGCGGGTTGTTAGATATAAGATTATTTTAGAGTTATTCAGTGTTGGTTTGGACCAAAATTGGTGCATTTAGATTAGAAAGGAAGTTGACCTTCTCCATAGGTTTGATATCAAAAACAAGGGTTCCACACCTAAGTCTAGTCCCATTGTGTCATTGAAATGTTGGACCTAGTTCAACAGGGTGAAATTTCATGGGACAACAAATATACAAAAAATATATAGCATTGTTTCCTTTTGAGCATGAGGGAGCAGATAAAGGAGGTGCATGATGATAAACATAGAGAAAGGAAAATATGGATTGGAAATGCACGTGAAAAGGGTGTTAAGAAGGTTCCAAGTAGAGAAGAGGGTATGAAGGAAGAGAAAATGGAAATACGCAAGAGATAAAATTTGGTGCATCTAGATACACATGAAGAATAAATTAAGGAATTTATAAGTGAGGAAGAGGATACGTTATGGTAGACAAAAGGGAAAAATTATGGAAGGGAGGGAACCTAAGTGAGATGATGAGTTAGGAGAAAAAAGAATGTAAATTATAAAATTTTGGAGGAGTAAAAATAGGGAGAGGTAGAGTTTGGAGGAGGAGAACATGTCATTGCCCAATTAGAAGCAAGAAGAGGTGGAGGAGAAGTAAATTGTTTTTAGGTCCCTATCTCTAATGATGAGGAACATTGATTTTACTTGTAAATAGAGAGGGTGGTTCTACCACCTAGTTCTAATTTGTGAGAAATATGCTTGTAAAATCTTACTTAGGGTGACTACTACAAGATCATTTCAAGGGTCGAAACATCAAAATCATCAAAAAATATGTATTACTAAAATTTTGTATTTTTGAGGTGTAACCCAATATTTGTAGGTGTAAGAGTTAACCTCCACATTTTAAATTAAAACTCTAATATTTCCCCTCCTAATATTTGCATCCCTCTTCGAAGGAACCCTTGGTGGATCCCAATTAACACTTGTTCCAAAGTTCATGACACCTAGTAGAATTTTAAGGGTTACAATTTCTCATAAAGGTGCTTTAGGTGGTAGGACATTTGCATTTTAACCATTGAAATTATATTTTTAATCCCCATTTTCATACATTTTCACTTATTAGGGCACTCTTTTGGAGGAGAATCTTATATTTATGGCCCTCATCATATTGCCTAGATAAAATTGTGCTTGATTTCTTGACTTTGCATGAATCCTTGTTGAATGGTGCCACAATGAGAAGGATTTACAATTGTGAGTAGTTATAATTTTAATTCTCAACTTTAATACTTGACCACCTTGGATAATAGCCCCACGTGTGGAGAGAAGCATTTGGGGGTTACCTTCTTGACAAGTTGACAATAATCTTCTAACTGGGTTCCATAAAAAGAGGTAAAGAGATATTAATTTGATTATATTACCAAAGGTTTTATTTTAGGTTAAAGGTGTGAGAATACCTTTGAAGATTTAATTTTTAGATTAGGAGCTCAATGATGGATTTTGGTTAAGACAATGTTGATATAGGAAAGTGGGTATGGCATTATGATATCTCATTGCCATTCTTGTTATTACATCTATAATTTTTAGATTTTGAATATGTCTTGTTGTATCTGAATATAATATTTCAGAGGGGACACACTATCAAAATTATCCTATGATTTAAACATGTTTGAAGGATATATTTGAAATCAATAGTTTTCCCTATGTGTTGGTGTCTAGTTTTGGATTTAGGTGATCCCACAATAGTGGTTTACACTTTCTGGGAGATCCTGATTTTTGTTGAAATCACATATTTTTAGAAAATATAATGATTTAAGCATTTAAAAATTTAAAAATTTCATTCAAAGAATTTCAATTAAAGAGGGTTTGATCAAACCACCTTAGATAAAAACCCCTTGGATAGAACCCTGCTAGTTTTAAACCATACCTATAATGGAGTCTCCTTTACACCTATCAAAATGTTGTTAAAAAACAACTTTTGATTTACCTTTTGGGGGATCAAATGAATTCATTTGAAATTTAATTTTTGTAAGTATGTAGTTCTTATTATAAGCTTCCCAAAAAGTATAATTTTAAATAAATTTGATTTGATTATTATATTTATTTTTTATTTCTTGTGAATTTAGGTTTTTTATCAAAAATCAATCTCTCTATTCTTCACATGTGGAAAAATAATAGACTATCAAAAAAAATCTATGCACTAGATATTGATGTCCTTGATCCAACAACAAAAAAAATTGAATTTTGATACATACAAAAAAATTATGTTTTAGCTAGTAAATCATGTCTAAATTATAACTTGTTTGATTTTGAAACTTAATTAAGAAAAAATAATTCAATGAAATGCTATGAAACCAATTCCATGCACTAGATATCGTAGTTACGAATCTAAATTCAAAAAAAAAAGAATTTTATCCTTCATAGAAAAAAAGTTGTGTTAGCCAATAATGTCACTCTTTAAAAATGGTGTTTACTGTTAAAAACTAGTTTTCAAAGGAGATGGAAAAAGATGTGCAATCTGATTCCAGAAATCTTGATAAAATATATTTAGAATCTATAGACAAAATTTCACAAATCACTAGTTTGCATCATCTTGAAATTCCTCACGGTTTAGCTGCTATAGGTGCTCGAAAGTGAAGATTTAGCTTAAAAAAAATCAGTTCAATGTCCAGTTTGGCCAAAAATTGTAAACCAGTATTGTGGGATCACCCGTTCATAAATCGAAATGTATTTTACTTTGGCCTTTGACTTTTATTTCTTATTTTAGATGAAAAATTAGAACATTTATATACACATATGTACATGTATATACAAATGTATACGTATATACATAATAAAATTTAAAGCTACCAATGTGTAACGCCCCGCCACGCAACCCTAGAGGATGTTGCAAACATCTACTTAAACAGGCAATTTTTTTTGTTTTACAATTAATATACAAATTCACTTCCCAATGCAACCATCCCCTAAGGTTACGAGACTCAGATAACATAACAACCCACAAACAACATAAGTGAATCCAAGCATTTATTTACTTAATAAATTAAGAATGCATACATTTCATACAAGATAAATTACATCAAAGCATAATAGATAACTTTCAATCCATTTATCCATAATTAAATATTACAATTCCAACTCTCATTCCCCGAAAGAGGCAAGTCCAATAAATAAGGTTACAGTTACAACTTCCACCTCGATAACAGATGAGGGGTAAAATAATACAAGATCAACAGAAATGAAATAAAGCAAGAACTGAAACTGAATCCCACGAGCTCTCCAACTGGAAGTCTCATCCACATGAACATGAAGAAAGCCCAACGGATTTAGGTGCACACCACCCAACCAAGTGGAACCCAAAGGCCCACCCCTCGTGCTAGGAGATAGTTACAAGGAATCCTAGCCAAGACCATCTACCTCTAGACACAGGCTAACACCAAACTGAAACAACCAATCACATGTACAATACAAGTACAACTCAAGAGCATCACGAGTACAACACAAGTACAACTCTAGTACCACATAAGTACAACTCTACACGGTCACAATGCTTCCAGAAATAAAGCAGATCAAGTATGTTAAGAGAACCATACACATAATAATCGAATACCAACTATGGTCACATCAGGTATGTTAAGGAAACCATACCCACAATAAACAAGAACCAACTGTTGTCCTAGACAGAGTGTCATCACACAGCTCATCATGGGTTATCCTCTGGGATTCTTCCTAGGCTCCAGCCCCCACTATGGGTTATCCTGGTGGCCTCTACCGAGTTCCCGACCCCCATACTCACTCATGCGGAATCAAATACCTTTTGTACAGACAAGATAGATGACCTTGCCATTCCAGGCCTTCCCACTCATCCCAAGTCTAAATGAGCCCTTGTGTCTATGAGTGAGGCATAATTATCTTGATTAGTGAGAAGTACCACCTAATCTTCTAAGTTTTGTTTTAGTTATCACTTGATTAGACCACCTTCGTAAGTTACCCAGTTTACCTCTTTCGGGCTCTGGCCCCTATGAAAGCCACTCTTCTACTTGACAACACACATACCATCCAAACACCAAGGGTACAAAGTGCAACAACCAAGATTATATGACCACTTCTTTCTCAGGAGGCGACATAAGATAAACCCATCTCCAAACACTAGAGGTAACAACAATAACAAAACCACTCCTACAAGGAGGCACAATTACATTATCCACTCCTTTCTCAGGAGGTACAAAACATTCCCGTTCGTAGAAATCGGGTATAACATTGACATAACTTCATGCACTACCCAAGGGAATTAACAAACAGTCGACATCACAAGACGACAACCCCCAACCTCTAGGGTCCTCTAGAAGACTTACAGATTTAAGACACTTGACCCATTTCCCAAACAAGAACACAAAGGAAATATTCACTGAAGGCAATCGAAAGAAACTACCTTTGGATATTCTAAATCCATTTTCTCATTACATTCAGTAATTTATTGCATCAATAAAATTGAATTAAAAATACGTCTTTCCAAATAAGGGAGACATTAACACTAATCATTTAATTTCCCTACTTGCATTTAAATAATGAAAATTAACCAGTTCATCATATAAACTAAATACATTGTTTTAAAAGAAATATCGTTTCCTCGTTTCAAAGTAGCCCTTTAAAAATAATTAACTTGACTTGCAAACGTATTATTTTAATTCAAAACTATTCTCCTTTAAAATAATGTTTTAGAATAAAACAATGATTTAATTCAATTTAATTATTTTCCATTTCCTCAATTAAATTTAACACATTTCTTTTAAATTCAATATCCACCCTTTTCACCTATTATTTCAAAACAATTCTTTCCTTTTCAAAATATACATATCCCTTTAAAATTCGTTTACCCATCCATTACTTTAAAATCAAATATTTATTCTAGATTAAATATCATATTAAAATAAGATCGAAAATTCGACCATTTAACATATTATTTTAAACAAATTGCTCAATTGCAACATAATCATGCTATTATTTAAATTCTCCATTTAATATATATATATTAAAGAAATAACCATATCCACTATATATAAATATTATTACTTAATAATATATTAATATAATATAAAATATATTCATATTTTAATATTAAATTAAGATATTATAGAAATAACATATATATATATATATATATATTGTGAGACAAGAAGCCACCCATGTGCCTCGGGCCACGTGCCAACCTTTAGGGTTGGGTCGCGGCTGCCTCGAGCCACGTGCATAGCGAGGGCGATGGCTGGTTGTCGACGGCTGTTGCTGGCCGCAATTTCCTTGGCAGCGTTTTTCTTTCGACCGGGGTTTGAGAGTGGGGCGACAAAGGTAATGGTGGGGCAGCGGCCTCACTGGGCGGCTGACTATGTTACCCATAGCCGACCCACCACAGTGGTGGGTGTGGTTGTGTTAACCACAAACGAACCCACCATAGTGGTGGTGGCGGTTGTGTTTAACACAACCATCCCTCCCACTGTGGGCGGCTACGTGGGGGCGTGCTAGGCGTAGCTCCCCACAGCGCCTCCCATGGGGGTGGTTGTGGGTTGAGCCCCCAGCACCCCTCAACTTAGTTTTTTTTTTTTTGAAAAACAACCTACGAATTTTTCTTGGAATTTGTGCCCCTACACACAGGGTATTTTTAAATTTAGTTTGATAGCATAACTCCCTCCAAAAGAAATACATAAACAATATATACATACATATATCAATATATGAATATATACATATATATATATATATGAATCTAAAACTCCAAATTAATAGATCAAATTGAGCAAATAAACTTTGGAAAGAATTATTTACAGCCATATTTTCAATTTTATCTTGAGAAACACAGATTGAATAAGGAGGTTCTCTTCAATTTCATACAGGATTTCACAAGATTTCAACAACATGAAGACAATTATGAATTTTATCCAAATAAAATAAATTAAATATGTAAAAAACCTAGTTTCCCATAGAAGATGCCAAAGGGTGCACTAATCCCTCTTCAGGTTCCAGTTCCTCCAAGCAATCCACAAAATGCAAAATTCCTCCTCTCTTCCATTCTTAATTTTTTCAAAAACTCCATGATCATAACTTGTGAAGAAAAGATAATAATAATGAAATTTCTTCCAAAAAAATCCTACAACCACCCTCATAAATTTTTGAAAACAAAATAGCAAAAATATCTTCTAATTTTCAATTTTTGGATTTAAAAATTTCTAAAATAACATTTCAAACCTTTTCCCTTTTTATTTTCAATTTCCAACATAATTCCATAATTTCACAATGAAATACTAATCTAATTTACACATAATCAATTTAATTAATTAGTAAATAATTTAATCCACAATTAAATTATTTATTAATTAAATTAAATTAATTAATTAATTGAATCATATTTCTAACGTTAAAACCCGATTAATTTAATCAACATCCTAAATACATAATGCAATTAAATACCATTTCCTAACTTGGAGTTTAAACTGAAACCAAACAAATTGAACAATAATGATGCAATTGAACTAGACTAAGACCGACAACACACTATGACTAGGGTGACGACTTGGCACGGAAAACCTAGTTACTATCTCTCAATCAAATACCGTTGGGCAATGGACACGCTCAAACCTGTGAAACCAGGTGGAGTCGATGTCCTGTACCTGTCAACCTGCGAACCAAGAGTATATCCACATGTATATTTGCATCATATAAAACACACCGTGAAGAGGAAATCACAGAATCGTAGGGCACTCGCAAGCGAGTGATGCGATCTATCCCCTTCACCAATATAATATTACTAACTGACAAATCTAACATAATAATTTAATCCAAAGCATAATACATCATTAATTCGAATATCCACTTATGTTAATTCCAAACATGACACAATGATAACATCAAGATCGATTACCAACACATCACTTTGCAGATAGCGATCAAATAACAACTGATTTCTTAGTCAAAGCACTCAACAGAAAATAAGGCATAACCAACAGAACACTATTCGGTCAAAAGAGCAAAACGGAGGGGTCTTACACAATGACTCAAGCTTATTTCTCTAAAATCACGATTAATACAAAATTTATGTCTCCAAAGTGCAATATTCCAACATGGAATGAAGAATATAATAAAAATCTAGACTCTATATCTATGGAATGCAAGGTTTCTTTTTCACGTAAACATAAACTTATAGAAGAGCATAACAAAAAACATAGATAACATAAATAACAATACATAAATTGAACCTATAGGTTATAAATAATACAAACATAATTATCCAAACATAAATTCAATAAAAAACTAAATTACTTATCTCTACCATGCATTCTAATCCCTTAGTTGAGTGATCATCTCGACAAAGGTTTGAAATATTCTACTAAAAAAATCATTAATCGAATGCTATAGTGCTTCTTAAAATAGAATTTAAGATTTTTAACTAAAAATAGATTCTAGATTACTTCATGCATAAAAAATATCAAGTCTCAATAAGTATTTTCTAAATAACAAGAAAGATATTTAAACTATGACTTAATTCTTAGACTATAGCATCATGGTGACGTGCATTGATGCCATTAAAAGTTTGTTTCATAGATTTATATATAAAGTCTGAGTTAATTAAATAAAAATAGTTTAACTACCTAAAAAAAATAGTATTCTTAACTTTAAGAGAATTAATGATCTTATGGAAATTTGCAACTTCAAGAAAAATAGGAGACATATGTCTCGATAACTCCTCTTGTAGAGACCTAGCCTACGATAGTTTTAGAGACGCTTCAAAAATTATGGAGCTTTGCGGATCTAGCATTTCAAAACTTCTTTCTTTCTTAAACATGTCCTATTTTTGCAAAAAACAAACCTTTCAACCCACAACCATCAACACTAAAATATTTATTAACATATAAAGAATTAAAAATATTCATACATTAATATAATTATGATTGTAACTTATTTTTTATATAATCTTATTAATTTAAGCATGATAGAGTGTATTGAATGTTATGGATGATTAAAAAGGGGTAATTTGGTCCTAATAATGGGTTGAATGTTTATATCTCACCACTCTCCCAAACCTATGATTAAGTAGGTCCTTCTGCTTCCTTATTTTCATGTTGTTGTGGTTTGTTTTCCTTTGTTTTGCTACACTCTTCCTAAAATATTTTATTGATATCATAAACCAAATGTGCTAACTGATCTATCTCCTAAGATTTAATTATGTAGCCACTTGAACTCTCTATTGTTTCCTTCCATATTTCAAATTCCCAATTATATTTTCCACCATTAACATTCAATGGGGTGTTTGGTTGGAGAAGGAGGGGAGGTTTTATCTCATCCCTATCCCATTTTCCCTATATTTAATCTAGTAATTTTGTAACTTCTTTGTCCCTTTGGAAGGACCATATAATGTTCCTAGGAGATATTGGTTCCCTCTTCTATAAATGTATATTCAAGGTTTTTAACCTTTCTAAAAGTCTATCAAAGTTGCTTTTGGCATGTTAGGGATAACATATTTGATATCCTCACAACACAACTTTAGGATTTATTGGTATATTTTTTATTCATAACAGGGTATTTTAATATCTATTGAAACTTATCTCAAAATACTTGTAGTTTACAAAATTGATGTCTCATTAGGAGCCTACTAGTATATTTGATCTTTTGATACTCTATTTTCCTTTGTTACAATGCCCACTTGATTTCTCATTGTAGAAATGTCTTAACTGTACTTCCCCCATAAAGAGATTAATGAAAAAGTAAGTATATTTTTCTCAATAGATTGTGTATGAAAAATTCACACAAGAGGTTTTGTTACTTTGAAGCTATATTCTTAAATGATTCTAAAAATTTTTGATCATTAGGATCATAAGAAAGTTCATGGGAATCCCTTAAAATATTCCATCTTAATATTTATTTAGTTAAAAACATGTTGTATATCCTAGAGGGTTGTCTACATATGAGTAACAAATCACCTATCTAATAGGCTTCATTCTTAGCGTCTTCCTAAGTTATTTGCATTTATCTTGCCAGGTTTATGAGTTCTTCTTACAAAATTTCATTTTATTTTCTCATAAAAGTTGTTTTAAGTCCCTCCCTTTAAGGTTATGCATTGGATACTTCTTGGGGTTGCTCAAGCTGTTCTTGTAAATATTAAATTTCTCCATCCTTTTTTGCTAACATCTTTTTGATTTTTTTACTCTCTAGTTTTGTTCTCTATCTTTTTTCTACTAACATTATTTTTAATTTTTCAATCTCCTATTTTTGTTCAAATTTTTTTTGTTCCACCCTTTATAGTTGCAATCCAACTTGAGTGTCTTTTAAAATTCCCTTTTCTTCCTCTAGTGAGGTTTTCATTGGATTTTTTCGTTTGATTGGGTTGTGTTGCAGGGGGATTGCATGGGGTTATAATTGCATTTTTTATTTAGTCATTGTCGCACCTTCAAAAATCAAGTTATCTTCCTATGCTAGTACTTCACTTATGAGGGAGTCATGCTCTCCTCTGAAAGGTTTGTAGTTGAAGCTTCTCCTAGGTTTTATTTTATAGGGTTTTCTTGTTCTATATATCTTGCAACCAAAAGGATTGGATCAAATTTTGTATATTTTCTCCTTTAGAGGGGAGGAGGAAGACCACTTGCTTCTTTCTTGACCTTGGATCTATTTTCTCTTAGTTTCCTCTTCTCACTCATCACCCAAGGATATCATTTCTAATTGTTCTTGAAAGTAAGGGCACAAGAGTTTTGGAGCTTTCATGTATGTCTGGGGAATATTGAACTTCTATAGGTTGTTGATTTAAATTATGAGGAGCTTCTATAGAATTAGCTCCAGAAGGTCCCCCAATTTCTATTTTTTGTACTCTACTCTCAAGGGTTTGTAAAAACTTTATCAACTTATTTTTTGTTTTTTTTTGTTTTTTGTGACAATTTAAGGGTGTTGCTCCCTTTTAATAACTATCTACCATAATTCTCAAGGATTCATACAAATACAGGGGTAGTTTAACTCTTAATATTAGGTTCTCTACAACATGGTGTAGGTGGATCAACATTCTAAATTTTTAACCCACAACCACACCAAATTGACCCTTACAAGTGAAATATTTCATCACCCAAGCTACCACTAACTTCTAGGGAATGAGAATTATATCCCTAATAATGCCATTATTCTCACTCTTTTTCCTAATTATTAATTGGGGGAGGGCTTCTCTTTCTTTGGTGAAATTGGTTAGCACTTCTTGGTAGGTTAAATAATTTTCCCTATGCAAATCAATTCTTTTAGCAGGAATTCCAAAAACTTGAGAAATAAATTTGAGGCTTAGGTCTTAAACCTTCTTTTAGAGAATGTGGCGGAGCCATTTGAGAAATTTTGAATGTATTCTTTGACTAGTTTCAGATGATACCCCTCAAAGTTTACTAAAATATCCAATCATCGTGTAGCTCTAAAAACATCTACTGACTCTTGAGGGAATCTAACTCATCCTTCCTCTTTACACCCATTTTTTCTCCTCTATAGAAAGGTGTTGGGATAATTGGGTAAGGGGGTTTACACAATCTTGGTGTATTTTGAATGAAAATAGAGTATTTAGTGTAAGGTTTGAGCATAAGTTAATTTTAATGCAAATAACGAGGTGAGTAATTGACATTATTTGGCATGATAATGGTAGTGCATGTGAAATATTATTATGCCACCTTTGTACATGAGTAGAGGGAAGGTGATGCAATTTTATTCAAAATATAATATTATTGATGATAGATAGATCATGCTTAATTAATGAATTATTTAATAACCATTACATTCTTAATTAATGTTTATTGTACATACATGTCATTCTTTTGTGATAAATTAGATTTTACTTGCTAAAGATTTGATGTTTTTGGTGTTGATTCCTTGTACTCATTCATCATCAATACAAAGAAGGTCATTTATTACTTAGAATTATGAATATTCTCATTCAAATTATACTTAATGGTTCAAACACATGCTTGATGTGGAAATGTCTAAGACCTAAATCCAAATTTTATTATTATTAACTTTGGAATTATTATGCTTGGAGGAAATAAAAATGATTGTCTAGAGCATTGTTGAAGAGATGCTTCTAGAGAAACATGTGTGAGCTTACAAAGCATCGTTAAAAGGATGATTTTAGAGGAAACATGAATCACCTTTCGTAGCATCATTAAAAGAATGTTTCTCGAGGAAACATGAGTAATTTTATGGAGCATCTTGAAAGGATGCTTTCAAAGGAAACACAAACAATCTCTTAGAATATTGTTGAAAGGATTCTTCCAAATGAAATAGTAACAACCTTTTGGAGCATTGTTGAAAGAATGATTTTTGAGGAAATAAAAACAAATTTTTGGAGCATCATTAAAAGGATGCTTCCTTAGAAAACACAAATAACTTCTAGAGCATCATTGAAAGGATGTTTCCATAGGAAACAAAAACAACCTTCGAGAGAATCATTAAAAAAGTTATTTTGGAGGAAACACAAAGAACCTTCCAAAGTATCATTGAAATGATTATTTTGGAGGAAACACGAACAACCTTTCTGAACATTGTTGAAAGGATTCTTCTAGAGGGAACACAAACATACTTACAAATCATTATTGAAAGAATTATTTCAGAGGGAACAAGAACAACCTTCTAGAGCATTGTTAAAAGGATTCTTTAAAAGGGAAAAATAACATTTTTTAGAGCATTTTTTAAAGGATTCTTCTAGAGAAAACATGAACAACCTTATGGAGTATCATTGAAAGAATGCTTCTAGAGGGAATATGAACAAACTTCTAGAGTATCGTTGAAAGGATGCTTCTATAGGGAATATGAAAAACCTTTTGAAGCAATTTTGAAAGGATGATTTTGGAGGAAACATGAACAACCTTCTAGAGTATCATTGAAAGGATGCTTTCGAATGGAACATGAACATCCTTCTAGAGAATAATTAAATGGATCATTTCAGAGGATACATGAACATCATTTTGGAGCATTATTGAAAGGATTCTTTTGAAGGAAACATGAAAAAACTCCTAAAGAATTGTTGAAAGGAATATTCTAGAGAAAACAAGAATGATTTTTTGGAGCATCGTTAAAAGGATGCTTCCAGAAGGAACAATAAAATCCTTCTGAAGCATCTTTGAAAGGATGCTTCTAGAAGGACCATGAACAACTCTTTGGATCATTGTTTAAAGGATGCTTCAAGAGGAAACGCGAACAACTTTCTAGATCATTGTTGAAAGGATGCTTATAGAGGGAACACAAACATCCTTCTAGAGAATAATTGAAAGGATGCTTCTAGAGGGAACACAAACAACCTTTCATAGCATCATTGAAATGATGCTTTTCAAGAAAATAGGAGCATTGTTGAAAGGATAATTTTGAAGGGAATAAGAACATCCTTCTAGAGCATAATCAAAATTATGCTTCTAGAGGGAACATGAAAAACCCTTTGGAGTATTGATGAAATGATGTTTCCAAAGGAAACATAAGCTACATAATTAGCATAAACTAAAAAAGAAACATGAACTATAGAAAAAATATTATACACGTATAGATAGTTTTTTTGGGGTTAATAAATATTTGTGAATTCCATTTATATGCCATAGGTTAGCTTATCCTTTTTTATTTGAATGGACTCTTCTTCGCTTGTTGGTTTTTGGTATCAATGAAGTCCATGATCATTCATCAGGAGTATTCATGTATCAACATCGATTGACATTAATCATGAAAATCCATTGTCAAATGCTTATTCCACTCCATAGGGTCCCAACCATCACATTCAAAGCTTCCCTTCCAAGTCTTTGTAATTGGAATCATATAGTATTGCCTAGACTCATTTGTGGAATATATTTTATTTGATGTGATGATCATGCCATAATTTTCTCTATTACTACATCAATTTAGTTTGTTGTATGGCTTCCAATCACAATCCATCTAGTTCATTCAACTTTAATGTATAATCAAATTGGTCCCTACTCAAATTTAGACCCACATACATGGTTTTCCTCAATGTTTGGAGTTCAAATTCAATTGGGAGAATAATTTTCTTCCCAAAAACTAGTTCATATGGTGAAAAGCTTGTTGTTGATTTCTAATTAGTATTGTATGCTAAAAAAAATTTATGTAATTTCATGGCCCAATCTTTCTTGTCGGATGAGACTATTTTCCAAATCTCAATTATTCACTTCTACTTGACCATTTGCTTGAGTATGGCACAATGTTGATTTTTTATGACTTACTTGGAAATGGCCACTGAAAGAGAATATAAATTTTAACATAAATTAGGGTCATTGGTCTATCACAATGGATCTTGGTGCTCCAAATTTGAGGAGTTTTATATTATAAATAAATTTACCACTTGTTCTTCTCTTTCTATTTTGAATGCTTGAACTTCTGTCGATTTTGTGAGATAGTCTATACACACAAGTATGCACTCCTTCCCTCGAGATGGTGGATCAATAGGGCCTATAAAATACAACCCACATTTTTCAAATGGTTATAAAACTACCTAAGGATGGAGGCTATTTTCATCCAATTTTATTGGTCTTCCCATTATTTAGCACTCATCACACTATTGAATGTATCCCTTAACATATTTATATATTGAAGGTCAATAATACCTAGCACCCAAAATCTTGTGAGAATTCCTTTCCATATAATAATGTTCCTTAGAGGGATCATCATGACAAGCTCTCATAATGTTGTAAGTTTCATCAAATTTGACACACCTTCATAAAATCATGCCAAGATAATGTTTAAATACGAAATGATTAATCCATTTAAAATTTATACTCTCCCTTAATAATCTCTTTCTCTATTTTATAGATAATTCTAGAGGGAATACTATTGTGTCCAAATAATTGACTACATCAAAAAACCAAAGGGTATACTCAACTAAAGAAATAATTGTTTGTCTAGGAACTCATCCTAAACTAGTTCATTTCCTTCCTCTTTATATTGTATTTTAGACAAAAAAATTGCTACTAATTTATATTTTCCAAGTTTGTCCATAATGATTATGTTGAATTCTTGGAGAAGCAACAATCATATAATTATCCATCCACTTACAATAGGTTTTTCATTAAGTATTTAATAGATGAATAATATGTGTATATGGTCACCTTATAACTTGTGATGTAATGGTGAATTCTATTTAGAGCATGCAAAACAATTAGGAACCCTCTCTTTGCAATCATGTAGTTTCTTTCTAGAGTCGTCAAATTTTTATTGATGAAATAAATGACATACTTCCCTCCATTTTTATCTTCTTTTCCAAGAACTGCGCTAATGAAATCATTTGAGGCATCTATTATTATATAAAATGGTAGCACCTAATTGTGTTCATGCAACACTAGGTGGTTGTTAAATTTTACTTTACAGATTCAAAGGAGACTTGGAACTCCAGATTTCAAGAGAAATCAACATATTTTGAAGTAAAGAAAACATAAGCATTGTGATTTTGCTAAAATTATCTATAAAGCTATGGTAGTGTCCAACATAACCAAGAAAACTACACACACCAGTTTGCTTTTTTGGAGCTTCCAACCTTTAAATTACCTCATTTTTTTAGGTTTGAACTTAATGCCTTAAATTGAGATGTGATGTCCCAACATCGTTGAAGGAATTTATTTAAGTTTTGGAGTGCATCTTTAAAGGTATTTTCATGTTATAAGAAGTCATCCATATAAACTTCTACACAATCATTCACTAGCTCAACAAAGATAGCCAATACTACGCTTTGAAATGTAGTAGGGGAATTATAGAGGCCAAATGGAAGAACTATGTATGCAAAATTTCTCCATGGGCATGTAAAAGTGGTATTTTCCTAATATTATAAGGCAACTTGTATTTCCGAACTAGGTTATCCAAGACTTGGTCAATAAATGGCAAAGGAAAATAATCTATGTAAGTTGTCTTATTAAGTTCTTTATAGTCTATATAGACTCTTTGTTTTCCTCCTTTTTTTTGGAATGCTCACTAGAGGGGATACCCATTGGTTGTTAGAGATTAGATAAATAAATCCCTTGTAGAAGCTTTTCAATATTTGCTTTACTATTTTCTAAGTGTAGGGCTAAGTCTATGCTAAGGTTGGTGAACTGGTTTGACTAACTCAATGTAAATATGATGCATACAAATCCTTAAATGTATTACTCTCACATCTTTATAGTCTCGAGTGAATTATCTACCCTAATTTATCAAAACATTGAATAACTCTAATTCTTGTTGTTTTGTAAGAAAATTATTGATGTTTAAGGTTTTATTAGAAGTACCATAATTTGTTTAGTCTTTGACCAAATAGAAGTGACTGTATAATTTTTTCTCATCAACGTGTTCAATAGGAAGTAATGAGGTTGCATCATGAAAAAGGTGGTGATGTCTTTGAATAAATTCTCACTTCTTGGGACTATATTTGCTAGAGGATAATGAAATGTTGAAAGGTGTAGAGATCCATCTATGTTCAATCAATCGATGTAGACAATGCGTACATACAACTTAATGGACCAAAAAATCCCTTATCAAGCAATTCATTGTCTTAAATGTGCTTCATTTAATTTATCAACCAGGGGGTTACAATCTTGAGATGATGTTGGCATTATATGTGCAATTGAGAATCCTAAATTGTCCTAATTAATCATGTATAAAAGAGTAACAAAATACATTATAATTGAAAACAACTTTGGCTAAAATAACTCTATATAGAAATAAATTCAGATAAATAACAATTACTACATGTAACTATAATAACTGCTACATGTAACTACTTTTTTGAAGACATTAAATTAATAACTCAACTATGTTATAGCTTCCTATAATAGCGATTAATCATTATTTAACAACTCAAACTAACTGTAAACTAGGAAATATAATTTAGAAATTTATTCTACTATAAATAATAATAAAACCTACAAGGAGTATTATAGTACCTCAGGTGACCCTTGCTTGAGTTGTTGCAATCCCACAATATCCTTTTTTAAATCTTAATTCAAAGATTCATGGAGAACACTGTAATTTTCTTAATTGTAATTTGAACATACAAAACTGAGAATAGAATATCAACAGAAAGAGTTCTTATATTTAAATATACTTAATACACAATATCTTGTTAGCTCCCCCTCTCTCAAGATTAGTCATATATATAATATCTTTGGGAGTTCAATTATTTATGAACTAAAAACAAACTGTAACCAACTGTTGACTTTTCCAAAAATATAGGAAGAGGACTAAGTCTTATGTTAAACAATAATAAAAATATAGTGGAGATAAGAGTGTCAAAATCATATTAGGACTCTACATCTTTAAAGAAAACAGTTATAACTGAAGACATGCCTAACAAGGCAAAAGTGTATTGCAAGCCATAACCACTATCATTACAAGTATCTTCTTTCATCCATGAAATAATGATAGCATAAATTAAAAATAGATCAAGAGATCCATAAATAAATTATGTTCACAAGCTCCATCCATTATTGGCATTAACTGCAAAAAATTGAATGTGTTGTAAGTGATCATCCTCTTCTGCTGCGACAAACAAATATTCTTTTGTTGTGAGTTGACAAATCCTTCACTACAAGGGCATCTTTTCATCATTAATCACCATAATTAACATAAAACTCTATTAAATTATATAGACATTCGAAGATTCACACATTCATTTATCAATATAATAAATCATCTTTAATGCTTTAAAGAAGTGGAAAGGTTTGGGAATGTCTTTGAAACTACCAAAAAATATTATGAAAGTATGAAACTAAAACAAGGAAAATAGGAAAATTCCAAGGATCATCACTCCCCCCAACTTGGCTCTTTTCTTGTCCTCGAGTAGTTCGGGGCCTTTGATTATAATACTTCTTTGTATTTTATTGTGTCAATGACTCCTTCCCCCCACTTTAGATATAGTACTTTCTATGCATATATCCTTTCCCATTTGGCTTTCTCTACTGCTTCTTATTCTTCCCTCCTTCCTATCCAATATGGAATTGGGTATAGGATAAAGGGAGGATGAAATGTTAGAGGGAATTGAGTAATCCGGTGTTGTAGGGAAGCTTTGATGTACTTATGCACTTTGAATATTGCTGCCAAGTAGTTAAAAATTGAGTGGGGTTCTTTCTTTTTCAATTCCTATGTTAGTTTATTCCATCTATCTGAGAGAACTTGAGTGCCTCTCTTCTTGTTCTAGACGCCAACTCTTGAAATCTCTTGTAATCTTTCTCTTTGCACTCTAATATTTTCTTTTCCACCCAATGTCCATCACGAGGTCAATCCATTCCTCTACTACCTCATTGGGATCCTCTGCTTCTACTCTAATATGGAGGGGAAATGAATTATCTCTCTCTCATGGTAATCTTATCACAACTAACCTCTCTAATGCTCATTCCTCATGAATGATTCTAGTGCCTTTATTTGAACATCTCACACAAAAATTAGTGGGTTCTAAGAAATGTTATATGGAATGGTCAAATTATGCAGATAAAATTCACACAATTGATCATGCATATCTGGTGTGGCCTCTTGATAAGTTTTTAAGAACAATATTGGTGATGATAATGAAACTGACAAATCACTAATTAATTGGCTAAATTGGAAACTCAATTTTTTTCTTGTTGAAATAAGGTATAAACCCTAGCAAGTGGTCTGTATTTTATGATTTGAAAATTTTTATTAGCCAATTAATCAATTTTTACCTTTAACCTTTTAATCTTTGAGTCCTTTTCAATTTCTTTATTATGTGTCATTATCAATTTTGATATTTCCTTATCCCATTTTCTTTGTGACTAAGAAAACTCTTCCATTTTGTTCCACAATTCTATTCCAAGGGTAACCAAAGTTTGGTGTTCTTTGGAAATCATGTTGGTCATTAGATTTTGGAGTTTTCTAATTTATTTAAATAATAGCCAACTGTTCCAACTTATCCAAACCTGCTCCTTATTGATGATAGACATGCAACTGATTTTCCAATTCTTTAACCTTATTATCCAACTCAATCTCTCTTTGTTGGTAACCCTTTATCTATTCTTATAGTTCTTTAATTTTTTGTAGAGCTATCTCTAGCTCATTAACTTCATCCCTACCTATCAAAACTAATTCCCTTTCATCCTCCAAAAATAAGTCTTTGTTAGTCTCAACTGGGGAAGCAAATTCCTCTTGAGTTGTTGAATTACTAAGAGGTTTGGGTTTCTTTTTTTTTTTGTAAATAAATCTTCTTCAAATTCAGAATCTGAACCGGTGCTTGGATAAATAAACATCATCCTTTTGGATTATTCTTGTTCATCAAGTTTTTTTTAAAGACTATTTAAGACTCTATCATCATGACCTTTTCTTGTCTATAATGGGTCTTTCCTCCTACAATTCCCTTTACCTTAAGGTAGTGTGATTATCTTCTAAGTTGCATTGGTTTTTTTGCCTTTTTAGGTGCAGGAGAGGAAGGTGTAATTTTCTCTTTACACTTCTTCGGAATAGAAGGGATTTTTGTGGCAACAGGGGTTTCTAACTGTAAATGCTATAGGTTTTTCCCTAGAGGTTGTAGGTTGGGTTTCCTATGTCTCTAGCTCTAGTTGTGTATTAATGCTATAGGTAGGTGATGCAACATGTGGGAAAAAGGGTATATGTTCATCTTCCATTTCTATAGATGGCTCATTCACCTCTTGAGCCTTGTTTGCTTCAAACATGGATGAAAATAAAACACCAAAGGTAGTGTAGAGCCTCTCCAATGTCTAATTAACTTGGTGCTACTAGGTATACACACATCTCAGAGGACTTGAGAATCCCTAGCTGAACAATTCATCTTCCATAAGAGGGTTGCATTTAATTATCAACTAGGGAGTTGTACCCTTTAGCTAGTGTTAGTAAAATATATGTATTCATAGATCCTACACACATACTACATCAATGGAGTATAAGAAAATACACATGTACAAAAGACGGTAAAATTTGGAAAGTGAAATGAATTGCTAATTCACAAAACAAGGGAAATGAATATAAATTGCTACCTTATGCTACGAGTACCTAATGCTTAAGACTATATATATCAACTATTAAAATTGAAATATCTTATCCTAGCTAATTTCTCCAGAGCATGAATTCAAACATGAAGCTACAAAACTCAATTCAAAACTACATAATTAAATTCATGAATTACAACACATGCATATAAGTGGAAACTACGAATTGAATTCAACAATGCATTATCTAATCTAACAATAGAAATTGAAGTGGGTTAGCAGTACCTCAAGTGGCCCTTGCTTGAGTTGTTGCTTTTACAAAAGTTTTCAAACATTCTCTTACTCAACAAATCATGATATTAAACCAATTTCCTTTATTGTATTCTAACACTAAACTTTTACATCAAATCCAATAGGAATCTGCTTAAGTTCTTTTATTCAATAACACACATTCTATTGTTGAAACTACTAAGTAATAATGGAAAATAGATAAACAAGTAACTAGCAACTACCAACTAGATTTCCTCCTCCACAGAAGATCCCATTATTTAGGGTATGTGAGGAGTTTCATTATTCACAGATTAATAACAAACTCATAAAACAACCACCAAATATCCCTCAAAGATAGGAAGAGGACTTAGTCTAAAATAGTAAATAATAGCTACAGAATAGGAGTAAAGAATCCACATTTAAATTTTGTGCCCAATAGTTTAACTGCTTTAACAGAGACATGTTCCTGAGAACAATCTTGTTATAAATAGTCCTGCTGAGAGTAGAATCCCTCTTCCCCTAGTTGTCTTATTTGGCAAGAAAGAGTGTTATGCGGTGACTCACAACTGATCAATAAATGATCACCTTTATTTCCTTCTAAAAGTGTCACACCTTGGACATTTGATTTCTTCTCTACAACCATCAACAATCCTTATGTTGTGGGTTGAGAAACCTGTTGTTGCGGGTTGACAGTCCTTGCAACAGGGTGTTAGTCTTATTCCTAAGGCATCCGCATTATTAACAATCATAAATTAAACATAGAATCATACTAAATTTCATAGACATCCATCCATTCATACATACATATATCAACATAAAATATTTCCATTTCCACATACTTAAAACTATGTAAAAGTGTATAGAAGGCATATAAAAGGTATGTAAGGTCTTGGTAATGTTTTTGAAACTTAGCAGGAGAAATGACAGGAGTATAAAATAGTAAAAGGAAAATTAGCCAATAATTGAGCCCATCATTCCCCCCAACTAAAGCTATTTCTTTTCCTCAAGCAACTTTAAGGCCGAAGGTTATACTGTAAGGCCATTCTCTGAAATCCACAATATAGTCCACTCCTTTATCCTGCTTCACTTGTAGTAACCTTGTTGATCTAAGACCTTTGCTAGTCTTTTGTCTTATGTTGCTGCCTCTTCCTCTCGGATCCTCCTTGTCTAGTGTGGTATGGGGAATAGGAGGATAGGAGGATGGAAGGCGAGAGATAACCAAGCAACTCCATTCCTGAGAGCAATTGAAATATGTAGGCACTAAAAAATATCTTGATCCTGGGAACAAATGTTTTACACTAGTTTTCACCTTTCCACATAATTAAATAATTATTAATTATTTAATTATTCATTAATTTCACATTCTAAATTAATTAAATAATTTGATATAATTTAATTAATCCACTTTATCTTTTTTTTAATAAGTAAAGGTATGGAAACCTTGCAAATCTTTTATTAAATCTCAAAAAAGCATTACATCCCTCTTTAGCATCCTTAAAAAGTAACAACCATATATTGCATCAACCTTCTATACCCCACACTACCCTTCAATATCCCTACATCCATTTCTACCCATGCCAAACCCCACCTAATCTAAAACATTCAAAGAATTTCAATAAAAAACAACAACAAAGCTTTATTACTTTTTTCTTTTGTCATGGGAATGAAGATGCCTGTTGAAAGTAACTTCCCTCCTCTTCTTCTTTTTCCTTTGTACCTTATGCCAAATATCCTCCTAATCATTTGTCCATGTAGGCTCTCCCAAATTCTCCTATAGACTACTTTCTCTTTCAAAAGAAGCCATGCTCAAATATTTAGACTATCCACCAAGATATTCTTTTGGACCACTATCCTTCTCAACATTACCCACCACCAACATCTTCTAAGTGGATTCTATGCTCCTGGCAGTATCAACTGGATCCTCATTCATAAACTTTTCTCCCAAGCACTCTTGCTCCATGGAGTAATGTCGAGGAGAGACCTCCTTCCACCAAGTTGCTTGATTAACTCTCTTACACTTGGAACAATGTTCAACAACATGGCCAGTGTTGAAGCATCTGCAATATCAAATTGGTAATCCTTCATAATCAAGCATCTATTTCTATTCTCCACCTGAAACTTTCAATTATGCATATGTAGGGAGCTATTTTGAAATATCCATTTCTACCAATATTTGTGCATAAGTAGTATGCAAAAAATCTAAAGAACCCTCATCCACCCCCAAAAATTTCCCCAATGGCTTCGAATCACAATTCAAACCAAAAGTGTAAAGGGAGATTCAATAGCCTTACTCACAATAGTTCCAAGTCAAAAGATTCAGTGGTCAGATTGAATGTGGGGTGCCACGACTTCAACATTAGTAGATGCTTGTCTTCCCAACTCTGGTAATTGCAAAGAACACTATTTTTATTCTTCACATTCTCGAACACCACCATGGAAAATCTCCTTTCATTGGGGTATATTTGCACTTTACCATCTAATATAGGGCACAAAGTATCAATAATCCATTGGTGTAAATCTGCAAGGCTTGGCCAAAAACCCCCAAAAATGCCCAATCAAACCCAACTCTACAAAATACCTTACAATCTTAGATAGCTTGTTTGCAATTTCTCCATCGAGAGTAAGAGAGGTGGACTTTACTGCACAACGCAATGACCTTTGGTTTTTTTTGTACTTAGAGCCATGATGTTTTACTGAACGTTCCTCGCATCTTCCGCCTCCATCTTCCAACCTATCTTTGGACCAGGAGCATGACCAAGCGTCGCCCCCTATGTGCGGTTTGATAAAATTCCAAACCCCCCATTCCACCCAAATGAGGAATGCACACACCCCCACTTTGGGTTTCACCTCACCACCTCCATGTACAGTGACAACCCACGACTTGCAAATCAAGCATAGCTAGCAAAATCTCGTGCCTCCCGCCCACAGGAAACCCTAGTCACGACAGGCCAAGGTGGACACAACAACATCAATTTTTTTATGTAAAAATAATTAATTCACTTTATATTTATTCTTCCTTGATTAATTAAATAAACCAGAGACATTAAATTTCCACAATCCATAATGATTAGAGAGATTTTCTTTTGGCTTTAATTGTGTGCTATTTTTTGCATCTAATTAAACACATAATTAAATCCAAAAGAAAATCTCTCTAATTTAATTATGTCACTAATTACTTTATTCTTCTAATTTAATTAAAAAAATTATCATTATTTATTTAATTATCCATCTCTTTTTCATCTATAATTAAATAATTGTTTTTAATTATTTAATTTTTCATTATCCTTTTCCTCTATAGTTAAATAATTAGTTTAATTATTTAATAATTCATGCACCATCTCCTAAATTAAGTAATAATTTCAATTATTTAATTTATCTAAATTCATCCATTCTCTAAATAAATGAAATTTCTTATTTTATTTATTTAGCTCATCTTGCACATGCAATACTAATTATTATTTTAATTAATTATTAATCCTCTCATGCAAAACTTAACTCATATTTTATCTAACACTTTCTAGTTCATCTTTCATGCAATCAGTTAACTCCATATTTAGCTCACTTCACTCCTCATGCATTTAGTTGACTAATCCATATATTCTTCTCAACAATCCTCTACCATTGATCTTATCTTTGCACCTCTTAATCCTACCGTTGATCAAATTTGAATTTCTATAAAAGAAAGCTATCAACCTCATTCCAATCTAACCACATTCTTTGAAATTTTTCTATCTTACATTTACACTGAGCTTATTGTAGGTTGTGCAAACTTCATATCTAAGAGCAAACAAGTAAAATTGAGAAGAACAATGGAGGGGAATCAACTTTGACATGAGATCTGAGGTATAACCAATTCATCATTTAATTTCTATTGTCATATTGTGCTTCATTGTTTTTTATTATAGGAAAAACAAGTTTTGAAGGGGTCCCGAAACCCTTTACAAGATAAGCCGCAGCTTCATCATATAATCAAAAATAGAATAAATAACCAAAAACCAGCAAACAGACAACCAAAAAAAGACACAAAACACATAAACAAACCAAAGATTTTTTAGAATGTTTGCAGCTTCAAGATCACTATCAATTTTTTTTTTATGGACATTCATAACTCCCACCACATCAACAGCAAGAACACTAGTCTTTGCATTAAGCTTTGTCTTGTTGCGAGTACGAGTAGAAGGTCTAGTATCACTAGTGGTTTTATGCTGTGCACCACCCTCAACCACTATTTCTTTAGTTCAAGAACTATCCCCCAACCACTTCCTAGCCTTCTTATTCATAAGACACAAACCCATAGCCTCATTGCACACGGCATGCTTGTTGAACTCCACAAAATTCTCCAACTTTCCTTCAACAATAACAAAATTTTGCTCATAAGAATTATTCATTTTGAGCATTTCATCAACAACCATCTTGAGAGTATCAAAGAGTTGATTGACTTCAACCTGCACCTTATCAATTTGAGCCTACATAGTCGGCCCCTTAGAAGAGGAGGCCTCATCAACATTATTACAAGCAGCTTTGACCTAGACATTAGTAGAGTTCATCTCATGAAAAACCCACATAAAAAGCTTAAACAAAGAAAAGGAGCTCTCCTTAACAAGGCTGAGATAATAAGGGATAATCTCCCTCCTAAAATTAAAACCATCTTTGTCAATAGCATGGTCTACCTTAGAATCATCATTAAATGAAGCATTCTTCAAAGTCTCCTTCCCTTTCTGAGTAGAAACCACCACCCCTTTATCCACATTATGATCCAACACCTAGTTCTCCATATCTAACAAGTTTCCAACTAGCTCTTGCTGCTCTTCCCTCTCTAAATTCCCAGGATTTTGTTGCCCCTCTTTGTTCTGCACATTAAGAATAGGGGAGACCCCCCACTAGCCCTTTTTGATCATATCCTCCTTGCTCAAGTTCTCCACCACATGCCCCTTCAACTTCTTGCCACTCAACCCCTTCTCAAGGTTTGATTTCAAGCTAAGTTGACCAACCTCAGGGTCTCCCATGTTCTTAATTGTGCTTCATTGTTAGATTAGAGTCTCTATGACTTAATTAGATAGTTTTATGGTTGTTATCAATGATTCATGCCTTCCTCCCAATTTTCCCTGTCGACAAAATGTATTTATGGGACCTACAAATTATTGTTGCATAATTGTAAACAAAATGGGGTTCCTTCTTCTTTAGTTCTAGTGTGAGCTCATTCCATCTATCTTGGGTAAAGTTAAAATCTTTTGTGATGGTATCTACTGCTAGTCCCTTCA
Organism: Sequoiadendron giganteum; assembly: GCA_007115665.2. Classification (NCBI taxonomy): domain Eukaryota; kingdom Viridiplantae; phylum Streptophyta; class Pinopsida; order Cupressales; family Cupressaceae; genus Sequoiadendron; species Sequoiadendron giganteum. The sequence continues at coordinate 438,509,885 of CM021107.1, read as the reverse complement.
TTCTCTACAATCCATAATCTTTGATTTTACTCCCCTTTGTTATATAATTTCTAACCAATGGTCTACTATTGCATTAGGGTATGCTTCCTCCTATCTTAGCTATAGGGGATAGATTTATCTCTCTCTCTCATGATATTCTTGTAACATCTTCCCCCTTTGATGTTCATTCCTAATATAAGAATCTAAAGTCCTGATCTAGAGATCTCCCACAAAAATTAGTGGGTTCCCTACAATATCATATGAAAGAACAAAATTGTGCAAATAAAACACACACAATTGGCCTTACATTTCAAGTGTAGACCTTTGGAATGTTTCTAAAAATGAATATCTTGAATTCATTGCAATAGAAAGATCACTAATTATCTGATTGAATTGAAAACATAAAAACTTTTCTTACAAAAATAGGGTATATACCCTGGCAGGAAGTCTATATCTCATCAATTGAACTGTCTTGTCTGTCAGTTCCTCAATTTTCACCTTTAATCTTTTCACCTTTGTTTCCTACTTTTCAACTATCTTGGCATGTGTAGATATCATTTTTGTTTTCTCATTTTTCCAATATTTTTCTTTATAGGAAAACTCTTGTGTTTTCTTCCACAACTCTATGCCTAATGACATAAAAATTATAGTGAGGGTCTATATAGGTCTAATTGGGATATTAGGAATTGGATCTTTTCTATTTGTTTCAACCATTGCAAGTTGTGCTAAAATTTCTAATTTTGATTTATGCTCAAATTTGTGGAGTTTTTCTTCCAAATCCCTAATCCTTGCATCCCTCTCAATATCCTTTGGTTCGTATGTTTTTAGTAGGTCTTGTAACTATTTAATTCTCTACAAATCCTCTTGTAGTTCTTTATTTGTGTTTATTTCTTCTAAAAATAATTCTTCTTCCTTCTCCAAAAATAGCTCTTCTCCTATCTCCTTTGTATACATAAACCCTTTTGAGACATGGCTCTTTGGAGATCTTCTTCTCTTCTTTTTAGCAACAAAAATGTCTTCTAAATCTGAGTAAGAAGTACTAGTAAAATAAAAGGGTTGTACAATTCGTATTCTTGTATCATTACCAGGGACATTTCCCTCTGAATTTGTGTCTATTTCAATTGTCACAACATTTTCCTTTTCCTTTCTATTGTTTCCTTTTATGGGCCCCTTCTTCCTCAAGAGATGTGATCACCTTCTTGATTGTATGGGCCTCTTCTACCCCTTCATAGTCACAGAGGTGGAAGCCCCGATTTTTCTTTTCTTTTCTTTCTATGGGCTCTTAATGAAAGTTAGGGTTTTCATATCTTCTTCAACTGTAGGTTGCTCAACAAAGGTTGTAGGTTGAGTTTCCTGTAGTCCCTTCTCTTAAATTTATTTTGTGTTATGAGTAGGTGTTGAAGTAGGGGAACCAGAGGGTATTTCTCCCTTATTTGCAGCCACAATAGGTTCTACTTTTGGTTCCAGACCCCTTTCTTCTTCATTGTGTATTGGAATAATATTGTTGATGTTGTTACAATTGAAAAAATCTTCTCAAGATACATTGGGAAATTGAACCCTAAGACTTCTCTTAACCAATAAAGTAACTAGATAGAAATGTGACAAAGCTGACTGATTTCTTTTCCTCTTATATTTTGAGGACATTCTCTTCAACAAATTATAAAAAAAATAGAACATTTACTTGACTCTAATGGTGTAAATGGCTAAGCAATTTAAAATGCACTATGTATAATAATGATTGTCTTCCATCACAAGTTAAATACCTAATAATGTGTGATGCTACAGAGGCCCGAAGCCAAGGTAAAGATAAACGTTTTTAACCTTGAGAGGAGGAGTCCAAATTCTCACTCGACAAGGAGAACTCATTTTTGGTTGTGATTGCATTTGCCCTTACTAGAAATTCTTTTCCACTCCTCAGAAAACTTGATACTTCTACAATAGTAGCCTATTATGCATCCACTCTTAATCCCCTAATAATTGCCTCATCATTTTGCAAGGTGTTGGAAAATTGTTGGGTCACAAGCTCATTAAATTTTATAAGTTTGAGGAAGTAATCCAAACAACCTACATGTTGGAAGAGAGGCACAAATTGCCTGTCCTTTAGCAAAAAATTATGTATTGCTAACTCTCTCCTCTCCATGTCACTGCCTATTGTAATGCCTCAAATACAGTCGCTTCCACTAGTTTTGTTCTACTTTGTTCTATTATATCACCCAATTCTGCACTAGACACCTCTTCTTTCATCTGAACTCTTCAGTTTTCTTGAGAATGGAAAAAAATTAAATGGTAGAAAATTGTAAATAACTAAGGGTTATGACCTTTGAATACCCCTCCCCAACTAAATATGCTAAGTGTCCTCAATTAGTAAGTACAGAATGGATAGAGTGAGAAATAATAAGTAGTGGAAATTTAAATGTGAAGTTGAAATGTATGCACGAATGATAAATTTGTACAAAATTAGTGAGCTAAACATTATTAATTATGAGAGTTAATACAAAGAGTACTTGTTGAGATGTTGTGAAATGAAGTATGGTGCATGTGAAATTGTTGAATGCTACTACCATACAATATGATTTGAAATAATATGAAGTGATGGCTATGAATTGCGAGTAGGAATTTTTTGAAGTGTAATTCAACATGAGAGAAAAACGTGGCAATAAATTTGAAGTGATAAATGAAAGGTTGTACAAAGGATGTGATGGGAAGGTTGAAAGTTATTGTATGGTATGAATGATGTGAAAAAGGTGATTTGATCACAACATGTGATGAAAAAGTGAAGTTGCATGCAATGAAAGTGAATGATGGATGATACAGGCACAGGTGAAAGGATGGTTGTGCAAGTGCTACAGGTTAATGAAATAAATAGGTCCCTTCTGAATATTGTGCCTCGGGGCATGTTGTTGTAGGTCTCATGAGCGTTTGTGTCTATTAGAAAATGAATATTTTCAAGTGTCACTTGTGAACATAAAAATCCCAAGCTCCCTTCGGGTGATTTTATTTTGCTTAAGTACCAGCCACACTCTCCTTCTAAAAAATAAATATCGAGCTCCTTTGCCAAATCTCATTGTGAATGTCACCACTTGTCAACCAAGTGCTCCTCGCAAAGTTTCCTTGTACCGCTTTTCAAAATTTTTGCACCATGCTTCCATGTGTCAGTCGTTCACAATCTTCAGTGCCCCTTTGCATCGCTCTCTTTTCGAGCCTTGATCGCATTCCACGTAGTATCAGTCTGCGTGCATTCCTTGGCAAACCCCACCTTCAATGAAGTATGATTGGAGACCTCCACGTGGCTTTGTAGTGTAGGTTTTTCATCATCTAGGGGGAAGAATAGGTATCGGCCCCGACCGCTTGCCACGTAATCTTCTAAGAAGCTTCCTCATAAAGGAAAATAGACAGGCAACAACCTATCACCAACTGCCATATTTTGTAACTACCGCCATGAGTGAGTTGCACGTGTCAGCACTCTAGTCTATTGGGACCACCTCCATCATTCATAGGGGATGTATTTGGCCCAGGGGCATCCTTGTTCATGGCTCAAATATTTTTGATTGCAATGACAAGGGGGGAATCATTGCTAAATGCATCATTACTCATGATCAGAGGATCTTTTCTATTATTGGCTCGCCGAGCTAGGTTTCATTATAACTATTGCTTCTTCCATCAAAGCAAGGGTTCATATTTTGAGAGAAAAATATTGGTAGAAGAGCCAGGACTTTACCACTTTTTATATTATTGTAAAAACTTGCAAACTGTGCCATTGTTAGGCCTTTCTGTTTTCTTGAATATTTTGATAAAAGTTTTACTATGTCATTGTGGTGCTAAATTTTTCATTTGCAGAACTTCTATAACCTTAATACAAGTTTGTTGGTTTAGATCATGTCTTTGACTCCTCTTTTCAGTAAAGACATATGAATATTATTTTATGTCATAAAGTGAATCATTTATATTTTACTTTTATTTCCTTTCATTCTGGACATAGCAGATTGTTGAACAAGCCCTTAGATCGCATCTACAAGATAGTTTTATTGTGCCTTACATCTAAGTCTCGGTGCATCACCCTAGTTAGATACTTTTATTTTTTATATCTTCTTCCTTTTCCCCTTCAAAATACCAGTTATAGAAGAGTCAACTTCTTTAAAATCCAGAGGTTACTCAGTTTAGCGCAATAGGTCCCCCCTTTAATTGAGTTTCCTACAAAGGGATGTTACCTTGTCATTTTTTGGCATCAACAATTTTTTCTCTTTCCCGGCATGCCCGGTGGGACCATTTTAAAATACCAAATCAAAATGGTGTACAGGTCATCGGTTGTTACTAGGTCACGAACCACAAAAACCTAGGCTTGGCAATGCCTCCACTAGTAACAACACATACCCAAACTCGCCCAATAGAGCTTTTGGATCCCAACCATAATGTTGATTGCAAACCAAAATTATGTGGCCTGGGATGCCGAAAGCCCCCTTGTAGCCCCAGTTGTACCTGTCGTATGGGCCCCTATCCCAGTCTCTGCTCTCAAATTTATTCCAAAGTTTATCAGAGATGGCTCGAGAACGCTATCTAAACATTTACAAAATATTGCAGATGTGTGTCTGGTGCATCGAGTTATAGATCATAATATAGTGTTGAGATTGCTTGTTGCTTCTCTGTGAGGAAGAGCACTAGATTGGTATCGCACTCTGTCGGCTAATACTATTGGTACTTGGGATGATCCCAGGGATCCCTTTTATGAAATATTTTCTAACAAAGATAGGTCTTCGTTATATCACCAGCTATCAATGATCAAGCGGGCCCCGTCTAAAGCCATGACCGATTTCAACGCCTGATTCCATAAAACTTGGTAGAGGATCCATAATGCAATTCCTACCACCAGCTGAGTTGGAGTTTATATTTTACTTAAGGTCCATCAACGTTGACATCTCCATGATGATCCAGTCGCTCGATGAAACCACATTACCAAACACATACAACATAGCAGTTAAAGCAGAGAACAACCTAATTGACGCTAGGAAGCTACCACCTCGGCCCATTATGCCAATATTCCTTGAAATATTGGCTTCTACTTAGGATATTCCATCTTCCAACATACCTACATCGCCCCCATCTATGTATACATATATGAATGCACCCCAAAATGTTGCTTCTACAACCAGAGCTTTCAAGGACAAGATGAGCGACATAAGGGAGATGTTACAGAATTTGACAAACGAAGTAACCACTATCAAGTGTAACCAGGCTACTCCTTCGAGACCATCCTACCAACATAACCAATATCAAGGAGCCGCACACACGACTCTGCCGACTTAAACAAATCACCAAATAGTGTTGGTATCGACTCCGCTGGGCTCGACTCAAACTAGCACAAGCAGAGAGTTGACTGACGGGTAGAATAATATCGTCGAAGATTTCAATCCATGGTGCTATCCCTGCGGCGACACTCACATGCCTAAAAATTTTCCGCATGGCAATTTACAGCAAAAGGTTGCAGAGCAACGCAACCAAGGTGTGGCGATGAATTCAAGGTACGCAAACGCCTCTCCCCAAGTGGAGAACACGGTTCTCACCACACAAATGCAGGGAATGCCATTAGAGAAAGAAAATGACAACTCCTGACCATTCTCTCCTTTCATTCATGGAAGGGGAGGAAGCAATGTTCACTTATGAAGCATCTACATCGGTAACCCCGCAAGTACAGTCTGACTATAACACTCAGTTGAAGAGAAGGTTCACAGGTGAGTCGGTCGCTTCACAGCCTAGAAACGTCCCAGACCAGCCCTTTGGCCCTTCCATGGTTTCTCCACAACCGATCACTCTGCAACCACGCAAAGAGATTATTATCACCAAATCCAAGGAGCAGAAGCCTCTAAATCTGCCACCCTTCAACGTGGTGGAATAATTGAATAAATCTTCCGCTAATGTAACCCTTTGGGATATCTTAACCATTCCAAAGTAGAATTCATTACTACATAAGGCCCTGTAGAAGGAGAAGGTTGAACAGTCAATGGGACAAAATCTCAAAAAGGCAACAAAGTCATCGCCTCCAACCAAAGTTCTTGTGAATACTACATAAGAGGCTCCACCTCAAGCCAAAGAAGGAAATCTGAAACCTAAACCTTTTTTCTTGACTCTCATTGTGGGGAAGAAACTAATGCATAACTCCATGATCAACTCTGGTGCCAGTACCACAGTCATGCCCAAGCAGATAGCTGAAGCTTTAGGGCTTAGCTATGAACTCTTAAAGAGAGGAGTTATGCAGCTGGATGGGAACAAGGTCGAAATTGTAGGCCTCATTAAGGACCTCCCCTTAACTCTATTTTCTTGTTCTAGCATCATAGTGCCTCAAGATACCATGATCATTGATGTCCCTCCCATGTTCGGCCTCTGCTTGTCTTAGGAATTTACCTCAAAGATAGGCGGATACCTTTCTTTGGATTGGTCCCACCTAATTCTCATAACTAAGTACGAGTCCAAAATGAAGATAATATCAGAACCTCTACATGCAAAACATGTAGTTGATGAAGCCATGATCAACTTCAAAGATACTGATACCTCTGTTACCAAGGAAGAATTTGATAATAGCAAGTTGTTGAAACATGAGCGGGCAATCGAAGATGGAGCCGATCGAAAGGAAGTCTTCTTGGCCGAAAATATGGGCACCAATCCTTTTGGCAATTATCATGCCACTGGTTTGGGCACCTATGTCCTCTATGATGAAGATCAAGAGTTCCCAAGGGTGTTAAAGGACTTTATTCCCAAACAAGCCATAGAGCTCTAGACATTACACTTCGATGGTGCAAGATGCAAAGTTGGTGCAGGCACTGGGATACATCTAACCTCACCATCCCATGAGCAGATCCTCAAGTTTTTCTACTTCTAGTTTGCTTGCTCAAACAATGAAGCCGAATATGAGGGTCTTGTGCAAGGATTGAGCCTAGTAGAACACATGGGTATCAAACAATTAATGGTGTTCGGAGATTGTGAACTTGTAATCAACCAAGTCAGAAACATCTTCATTGTAAAAAATGTTTGTATGCGGTCTTATAGGCATAGGGTTTGGGATCTCATTGAAGGTTTCAAAGATTTTAACATCCATGTTGTGCCTAGGAAGTAGAATTCAGATGTGGATCTCATGGCCACAATAGGATCTTAATTTTATCCTATCTCTGACTTAATTGAGAATGTGCATGCTATAAAAGTAATCATCCGACCTTCCATTCCCGACAATGATTAGATCTGGCAAGTATTCAAAAGCAATGAACACATCGCCTCATTCATTCAACAGTTGGGAGAGTTCGTCAATCACTTTCATTTTAAAATTGAAGAAGCATACGAAGGATGGATCATCCAGTTGAAATCAAATAAACTTCCGAAAGGGTTGGTCACTCTCAAGAATTTGTTTGATTGTGATGATGCAAGAAATGACAGAAGGAAATTTATAGCTGGCCAAGAAGACTACGCCAACCTGGAGGTCGAGAATGGAAGAAAATTTAAGGTTGGGAAAGAAGTCCCACAGTATGATAAAGATAGGCTCATACACTTCTATGAGAAATACGAAGGGGTTGTGGCCTGGTCTTATGATGATCTCAGGGGGTATGATCTTGATATCATTCAACACACCATCGAACTAACAAAAGGTGTTAAACTAGTCTAACAAAAACAAAGGCCCACTAATCCAAATATTGAAGCCTTAATGGCACAAGAACTAGAAAAGTTGATCCAGTCCAAGATTGTCTCTCCAATCAAGCACAACATGTGGGTATCCAACCTTGTTCTAGTCTGAAAGAAAAATGAAGATATTCGTCTCTATGTCAACTTTCATGACCTAAACAGGGCATCACTAAAAGACCACTACCCACTGCCTTCCATGGAATTGATCCTATAGACTGTGGCAGGTTCAGAGATGTTTTCTCGGGCTACAATCAGGTTCAGGTTAAAGCGAAAGATCAACACAAGACCACATTCACCACCAAGTGGGGAACATTTGCATATGCTAAAATGCCTTTCGTCCTATCAAATGTAGGGGCTACCTTCCAACAGGCAATGGATATCGCCTTTAGCGGACTGATCATTAAAATCATCCTCATCTACTTAGATGATTTGACCGTATTTTCAAAATCTAAAGATGACCATTTTGATCATCTAGAGAGCATTTTCAAAAAATGCCAGGAGTTCAGGGTGTCCCTGAACCCAAAAAAATGTGTTTTTGGAGTACCGCAAGGCAAGTTGTTGGGGTATGTAGTGTCCGAAGAAGGAATCGCTATTGATCCTGAAAGAGTACAAGCAATCTGAGAACTTCCACTTTCGATAAACAAGAAAGTTGTGCAATCTTTTTTGGGAAAGGTTAACTTTTAAAGCAAATTTATCCCTGATTGTGCAAGAATAATTAGACCGATCACCTTGATGCTAAAAAAATACCAATTGTTCAAATGGACAAAAAAAGCAAGGGAAGCCTTCGAGAAGGTGAAAGATGATATTTCTTCGACTCCTGTGTTGGCAAATCTTGACTTATCAAAGGACTTCTTAATGTACGTTTTTAGCAGCAAGACAAGCATCACCAATGTTCTGATTCAGAAAGATGATGAAGGAAAGGGAGAATACCCTACAAAATTCCATTCCTGAACTTTAAAGGAGTACACAACAAACTATAATTTTATTGAAAGACAAGCTTTCACAATTGTAAAGGGGCTCAAAAAGTTCTGACACATTATAGCTTGCACTAAAGTTATTATTTACGTCGCACATTCTAGTGTGCGAGATTATATCATGGAAGGAGAAATCACTAACAAAAGGGCCAACTAGATCACTAAGATCCTAGAATATGACATTGAAGTCAGGCCTACAAACACTGTCAAGGGGAGAGGGTTGTGCGAGTATTTGGCACACGACGAAGAGATCAAAATTGAGGAAGAACAAGCGGAGATAGTCATAACAAATGAGCCTGAACCTGAAGGTTGTTGGTTGACGGATAGGGTTATGCACATCGATAAGTATTCATCGAGACTCCTATCTCAAAGAAGGAGATTTTACCGGCTATAAAACAGTGGATACTCACTTATTGAAGGGATCCTTTTCAAAAGGAATTTCAACAACGTCTTGTTGTGGTGCATCACCATGGAGCAAGCAAAGAAAATTCTCAACTACTTCCACAACAACCCGGAAGGCGGGCACTTCTCTGCAAAGACGACTGTTATCAAAATTATGCGCTCTAGATACTTCTGGCCTACATTGTTCAATGACTCCTATGAAATGGTGAAAACTTGCAAAGAGTGCCAATTCTATGTAGGGAGAAGAAAGAATTCCACCATGCCTCTCAATCCAATAGTAGTGGACGAGTCGTTCGTGCAATGGGGACTAGATTTCATCGGGATGATCAACCCTACCTCCAGCTCCGGCCACAAGTGGATCATAATAGCCACCGATTACTTCACAAGATGGACTAAAGCCCTACCTTGAAGAATGTGACAAAAGCAAAAATTGTAGATTTTCTCGAAGGGTTGGTAACTAGATTCGGTGCACCCAAGACTATCTTCTCAAACAATGCAAAAGCTTTCCTAAGCTCTAAGGTAAGTCAACTCGCATTAGAGCATGGCATATTTTTGAAAACATCCTCAAACTACTACCCACAAGGAAACGACCTGGCTGAGTCGACTAACAAGAATCTGGTTTGACTCATCAAAAGGATCAGTTCAGATCATGAGAGGGAATGGTATAAAAATCTCCGAACGACATTATGGGTCGACCGCATAACTCCTAAGAAAGCACTAAATACTTCACCATACGAAATAGTGTATGGGAAGGAGGCGTTGTTACCAATATCTATAGAGGTACTTGCACTACAACTACTCAAGTATCTAGAGATTTAAGAAAACGAAGCTATGGAGGTTCGGTTAGCGGAATTGCTAGAAGTACAAGAAAAAAGGGGGAAATCCCTAATAGCCATGACTAACCACTAGTAGGTGGTTAAAAGGTGGTTTGACAAGAAAGCTTCGGACCAGGGTCTAAAATGCGGAGACTTGGTACTAAAATTCAATGAAAGAGTCGCAAAGCCTAGCCAACATGGAAATTTTGACAAATTGTGGGAAGGCCCTTTCAAAATAACTTAGTACAAATAGAATAATGCATTCAAATTGGAGAACATGGAACAAGAAGCGTTGGGAGTTTTGGTTAATGGAATTCACCTAAAATTATTCAAATAAGCTTCAGATGTTTCATGTTGGTGTAAATATGTGATTAATGTAATTATTTTCCCTTTCATGTTTGTCAGTCGGTTCTTTTCAACATTTTTCCCAGTTACAAGAAGCAAAAAAAACATGACACCTATTATTACAAAACAAAGAAAGACAATATCACTCATATTGCAGAAATTAAAGTTCATATGCAAGGATTCCATAAAAGTTACAAAGAGCACAAGAATGGAGGTAGATGCAAGGGTTGAAGATAGCAAATATATTCGTTATATATATACTTTGATAGAAACATTGACAAAATCGCTTTGTGGCCATGTGTTCAAAAGTATGACTATATATACGGCTTCCTTATATATATAGGTAAGCCCTCTTCAGGTATATATGTACATCGGAGAGAAAGGTGCGATTAATCTTCAAGTTGTTGGAGCATGGACATTGTTGTCGTCTGCATGAGCATTGCCTTCGTCAGCTAGAGCATTTTCAGGGGCAACAAGAAGGTTATCATTTGTAGTAATAGGATTTGGAATAGTAGCACCAACGCCCAAAACAAGTGGCGGAGGGAACACAAGGTTCCTAAAGTCGATGCACCAATCCACGTCATAGAATAGCACTACATTATAGCAGCGCAACAGAAAGTGGCATGCATGGGTGGATCTCTCATGATGCTCGACGAGCAAATAGAGTCAGAACCCACTCAGAAATGGTACCCATGGTACCACCACATCCTCTTCAATATGCCTCTACAAGTCGCTCACTACTAGAAGACCCAGGCCATACACTGCATTAGTTACCACTTCACCAAGACCTTTGAGGTACCTGTTCAGGAAAATTTGAAGTGTCAGGTGAAGTATCATGGCTTTCAGAGCCTGAATGTCGAACAATGAGGCAAGAAAGTGGGAGAATATATCCGTGTTCACCCAATATTTATCTTCATACTCAATATAATCTCTACCCAAGACCCATTTCATGGCTATAATGGCCAGTGAGTGTTTTTGGTCATACGTTTCAAACTCCTATTGGAGATCTCTCCTAGAAAATTCATTTGAGACTTGTTGCACACTAGCCTAATTAGAGTGTTCATTGTGTCAGTCTCTTCTCAAAACACCTAAGTCTAACACTATGCAGATTTAAGAGCCTACCCAACCACCTAAGAAATTATGCTATCTAAATTGCCTAATGTTTTTGCTAATCAGTAAGTGTAGCTCTGCTACTATGATGAGGTCCTTTTATAGAAACATCTGAGGTAGCCTACATCTCAAGCATGGTGGTAATCAAGTTTAGTTCAAAAATCTCACCCAAAAGGCTAGCTCGATTTTCCAACCCAGTTGCATCTGCAAGTACAAATTGTTGCGTGCAAGATTAAGGAGCGATAATCAATTAATGCAAATTGGTGGCGAGCTTAGGTGATGGCTCATACAGATAGGTGCTTAGGTGTTAGCATGCAAGCCTTTTCAAGCTCTAAGGTTGAGCGTGAATCTTTCTAAGGTACTCATTATGACATCAACCTAATTATGCTTTCAGGAATATTAATGGCAAAGACATGCGAGAAGGTGAAAAGCAAGGAGTCGACAACTTAATTTCCCATGAAAATCATGCTGAAGGGATGTTTTCTCTAACACAATTATGAATTATTATCTTTTCAAAATAGGCAAGTAGTTCATTTCGTGTGGACAGAAGAGTTGGCAATACATGCCAAATTAAATGCAAAAAAGCAATCGTTGTCTACTGATTGAAGGCAAGAAATTAAAGGAAAAAACTAAGTATCGCATGCAAAAATTAGATAGAGTATAAGAATTCTTGAGCATGTAAACGGGCTTAGAGAAATAGAATTGTTAAAGAGCCAGGTGTGATGCAATTTTGTAGCAGAGGAAGCCAAATGAAGGAGTAATCAAGCAGATCTCACTACCCTGATGTAAAATAAACCTAAAGTGAAGGGTTGTCTGGTTTTGAAACCAAAAACCTTGCGTTGTGTTTTAGGTTCCATTTATACCGCTTCAGTGTGCTTTCTGGGTAAAAATTTGCAAGTGATGGAAACTGCTCAAAGTTCCCAGGCCGAGATGCAAAAAGAAGAAGCCTAGAGTTTATTTAATATCATGTGTGCGACACCAGCTATCGAAGTCTTTAAGGATGTCTCTTATGCTTTGCCTAGAATTCCAAAAAAATCGACATGGGTAAACACGCGGATTGCAGAGAGGAAGGACCCTCAGAAGGGTAAGAAACGAATCAAAGAAGAATGGGAAAATATTCATGACCCCATTCTTACAAATAATCCCAAATCACTGAGGGAAGTGGCTTGTGAGAGGATGAGAAAGAATAGCGACCCAAACTCCTTGGTGTAGAAATGTTGGTACAATGGGCTTCCATAATATATGGTCCCATTAGTACACCACTGCCCTGAATTGGTTGACGAGGCCATCAAAAATTTCAACCCAGACACCAACATCATTGAGGGTTGGGAGGAGAGTGTGGTTATATGCAAGGAAGCTATATGGAATATGCTATGTATCCCAGAGTTTCACTCCAACGTGCCTAAAATGGAGAATTTCACTCCAAAGAAGGGGGAAAGCTATTGGATGACCAGAGACCTTGCGCTGAATTTCTATAACACGAAGACTCAAAAACTTAGAGAAGCTCCTAATAAGCCAATGCAGATCCCAGTGACACATAAGGGCTTCAAGGATGATATGAAGGATGCTTTGACTATGATGGAATTTTTTTGCGGCCTAGACACTGACAAGGAGGTCCAAGAATTTTGACTCGGTTTAGGTTTTCAATTACGCAAGCAACATTCTTTTTTCTGGTATGATTTTGCTGAATTCCTCATGCAAGAGATGCTCAGCCAGATTGCAGAATACCAGCTTCAACAAAGGTTCAGGTTCTCATCCTTTCTCGCACATATGTTCTTGCATCAGAATCCTGACTTCTTCTAGAAGCATCTGGGGCTCTCAATTTTTGATGAAAATTAGAGGAGGAAGTCAGTATCCAAATGGACTCCCCTTCTCTCTATGACATATGACTACTACCCATTTTTGGATTATTTCTTGTATCCGGTTTTGCAGGATTTAAGAGGAGACAACACTGTCTTACGATTCAACTCGGACCAAATTGAGTTCATGCATAACTTCATCCCAAGGTGCGGCTGGTTTTTGGGTGAAGACTTCACGTTCGTCTGATTGCGGGGTTTCATCAGGGAGTCCTAACTTCTGACTTCTAGCATGTCTTATAGACTAGGTACAAGCGCTTGAAGTATTCTGCTAGGTATCAATAATCGACACTACCTTCTACAATGGAAAGGCAAGGAAGAAAGGATTTTTCAGCTGCCCAATAAGCTACAAAACTATAGTCATGGCTAAGAGAAAATCTCATGATGTACAGGAAGCAAGGTTGGCCCATCTGGGGTTGGTATGGATTTGTGATAAATGGAATTACAACCCCGATAATGACCTGCCAAACAATTATGTCAAAGTGACACACTACCCCCGACCTTACTGGGAGAAGCATCAAAACCTAGTGTCAGATGTAGATGAGTTTATTATTGACCTAACATACATCCCTACTGAAGGTGGTTGGCCCCCTTGGCTTGGATTCTACCTCTCGACTGGACAATATGATAAGACAAGAAAAATGGGGACTACTCTCCACAACAATCTGCTAAAGAACTACAACTAGAAGGAAGAGAAGGTTCATGATTTCTGGATATATTGACAGGAGACTCGACGCACCGAGGCCCCTTATGATACCGAGGAAATGGATGAAAAATTAGACAAATTATAGAACGACGAGCATCCATATTTTGATGCGAGTGGAGAGAAGGACTCCAATTTAGAGGAAGTCGAATCACAGTTAGACGGAGAAGCGAAACCAAAAACAGAGATACCAGACACCTCAATGCAACAAAAGGAAAAGTCATAAAGAAACTCAACAGAGTTTCCTTTAATGTGCGGGTTAACATATCGTGTGTGAGGTCCTCACTAACTCACACTTGGACAGCAAGGAGGACCAGGGCAACCTCACCATGACAATTTGAAACCATAGCGGTAGGTGATTCACCACTTGAGAAGCAGTCGCGAATTGAGGCATCTTTGGGAGAGTGTTCACAAGACCCCGAGGTGAGCAAAGAGCCAACAACAGATGAAGGACAACAATTACACGTACCGCAGGTATCTTTGGCTCCCTCTTCTCTAGTTTCACAAACCTTAGTTGCCCTTGTTGTGTCTGCAACACCTCTTGGTTCATGTGTCGACCAATGCATTTCGGCCACTATTCTAATATTCATGGGGGATTTTACACCATTCTCTTGGGCAGCCCCATTTTCCCTTACTCCTCCGTAGAAGCTCACACCATTCACTTTGACCAATTTCCCATCCCAAAGATTTTCATACTTTACCTCTGCTACCTTCAGTGATGCATCTCCTACCGTCGTAGTGTCAGAGCCAATCCACTCTTCCCAGCAAATAAAAGTTGCAATGACTCTGCTTCCTTTAAGTCTTCCTATTGGTTTGCAATTAGAGTATTGGAGTATCCCTCCTTTCTCACCTCAGACAGTTAGTGTACCAAAGAAAAAGTCTCCCGGTACCGCCAGCCTTTCATTCCCTTTTGCCCTTCCTCCCGGTGCACCTTTCACAGGTGGACTCATCAGATTGCCCTCTTAAATCCTATCAGAAGGTGATAGAACCAAGCAGGCTTGAGCAATTAGAGCCCAAAGGAAAAAAACTAAAGTTGCTAAGAAGCTGATGAAACCAAGGGTACATACAAATTTCAATGAGGCTCAACAGTTGCTACACTTTGCAGCTATGTACCCAATTGTCATCAAGCCACAAGGAGAAATGTAGCCAGATGAGTACAACATGTACGTCGTTGGACTTGATTTAAGTGTAGCCCAACCTCAAGACAAGGTGGAGCTCATGGAGGAAACGCAACATGTGGTGACCACCAACTTTCTTAAGTCCGACTGACAGCTAAGAAAAAAGGAAGAGGAGCTGAAAAGCATAAAGGATAGGGTCGAGGTCTTTCTCACCAAGGAGAAAGCCAAGGAGGTTGAATTTAAGCGCCTATCCCAACAAAAGGAGGAGGAGCAAGCAAAACTCTGAGAAGAACTTATGAAGTTTTGATCCCTCGATCCTAACTTGGTCACTGAGCTGCAGGAAAAGAAAAAGGAATATCAAGACCAGTTGGCAAAATTAGGACAAGAAGTGTGACGAAAAGGATGAGGAGTTCCTTCATCGGCACACTCAACTTGAGCAGCAGATGCGGCAGAAAGATGCAGATTTCGGGATACGCTGGGCTCAATTGAAAAATGAAATTGTTGAACTGAAGTCTTCATTAGAGCAAGCAGTGACAAACAAGGAGCTAGCTAGGTCACAAAATCACGAGTCCTATAGGGACAACTCACCACAGCAAACCAAAAGGTTGCAGAGCTAGCGCATGATATGGAGCAAAGGAATGCAAAGATTGCCTTATTGAAAGATTCTGCCTCACCCACTATTGATCATACATACCTTCTTTAGGTGGCTCAACAGTTATACGTCTCTTGTTGGGAAAGAGTGGAGGCTTTCTACCTAACTCTACAACCAACACTCTGATTTATGGCAGAAGCAACAGACTTGGGTAGAGATGTTCGTGTGATGATCAGGCAATTCCCACAGTCCATCACCGAAAGAGTTCCAAAGGCTAGGAGATTATTGGAGAGACTATATTAGGTCCCAGACAAAGTCTTGGCAAGTACGAGGATTAGGGACTGTAGGGTCATTGCTAAAATAGCCAACCAGTTTATCCATTGTCATGAAGCTATCCTTCATGCCAACGAATGTGCCACCAAATTGGATCGGCTCATGAAAAGCATGCGGGCCAGGTTCTGTCACCTAACTCAAATGGGCTTACCATCTCCATTCCTTTAAGATGAGTCAGTGGCCACGACAAAGCATATTACAAAAAGGATCGAGGAAAAGCATTAATGGGATATGTCTGCCTTTTAGAGTTTTAGTAAGCCCCTTGTTGCAAAAGATGAGAGCATCACTCATCTGATCGTGCAACTTCTTTTTCAACTTGAGTCCTGGGCCGGTATATTGTCGACATTGCCTTACAAAGAAGTTATCGATCTACATGGAGCGCAAGAGAATCTGCGCGACATATCGACCCCATCCGAAGATGGGTGGCTGCATCTTCAGACCACCCTCTCTAAGCTTTGATCATGCTGCCCGATGAATAAGTCTCTGGTCTTCAAGTCATAAATTTTTAGATTCCTCATTTCGCAGGCGAAACACCCCTGATAAGTTGCCAAAAAATGTGAACATAAAATTCCCAAGATCCCTTCGGGTGATTTTGTTTTGCTTAAGTACCAGCCACGCTCTCCTATTAAAAAATCAATATTGGGCTCCTTTCGCCAAATATCATTGTGAATGTCGCCACTTGTTAGCCAAGCGCTCCTCGCAAAGTTTCCTCCTCCCACTTTTCAAAATTTTTGCGCAATGCTTCCACGTGTCAATCGTTCGCAATCTTTAGTGCCCCTTTGCATCGCTCTCTTTTCGGGCCCCGACCACATGCCACGTAGTATCAGTTTGCACGTATTCCTTGGTGGACCCCACCTTCAGTGAAGTATGATCGGAGACCTCCACGTGTCTTTGTAGCGTAGGTTTTTCATCGTCTAGGGGCAAGAACGAGCATCGGTCCCGACCGCTTGCCACGTAATCTTCTAAGACGCTTCCTCATAAAGGAAAACAAGCAAGCAACAACCTATCACCAACTGCCATATTCTGTAACTGCTGCCATGAGTGAGTTGCATGTGTCAGCGCTCTGGTCTATTGGAACCACCTCCATCATTCACAGGGGATGCATCCAACCTAGGGGCATCCTCGTTCATGGCTCGAATCTTTTCGATTGCAACGACAAGGGGGGAAT
The DNA here is from genome assembly GCA_007115665.2 of Sequoiadendron giganteum. Taxonomy (NCBI): domain Eukaryota; kingdom Viridiplantae; phylum Streptophyta; class Pinopsida; order Cupressales; family Cupressaceae; genus Sequoiadendron; species Sequoiadendron giganteum. The sequence goes on along the minus strand of CM021107.1, from coordinate 438,492,828 downwards.
CATTGCTAAATGCATCATTGGTCATGATCAAATGATCTTTTCTGTTATTGGCTCGCCGAGCTAGGTTTCATTATAAATACTGCTTCTTCCATCGAAGCAAGGGTTCATATTTTGAGAGAAAAATACTGGTAGAAGAGCCAGGCCTTTACCACTTTTTATATTATTATAAAGACTTGCAGACTGTGCCATTGTTTGGCCTTTTTGTTTCTTGAAGATTTTGATAAAAGTTTTACTGTGCCATTGTGGTGCTAGATGTTTCATTTGCAGAACTTCTATAATCTTAATACAAGTTTATTGGTTTAGATCATGTCTTTGACTCCTCTTTTCAGTAAAGGCATATGAATATTATTTTATGTCATTGAGTGAATCATTTATATTTTACCTTTATTTCCTTTCATTCTGGACATAGCAAATTGTTGAACGGGCCCTTAGATCGCATCTACAAGATAGTTCTATCAAGCCTTACATCTAAGTCTCAATGCATTGCCCTAGTTAGATACTTTTATTTTTTATATCTGCTTCCTTTTCCCATTCAAAATCCCAATTATAGAAGAGTTGACTTCTTTAAAATTCGGAGGTTACTCAGTTTAGCGCAATAGGTCCCCCCTTTAACTGAGTTTCCTACAAAGGGTTGTTACCTTGTCAGTTTTTGGCATCAACATCACTTATGCATGTGATTTATGTTTTAAAGATTATACCTATGAAATAGTAGGAGGTGAGTTGTGTAGCTTGTCTGCTGATATTTCTGATGAACTTCTTGTTATTGTAGATAAAGTCTATATTTCTAGTACAAATTGATGTTGTAAGGACAGTAGTAAATCATCCTTTTATAGTGGCCTCTCATAGAGTTTCAACCGATGGCCATTAACTAACAGTGAAAACCTTACATCATCAATAGTCTGTAACTAAACTCCATTGGGAAAAACTATTTGTATTTCATATGGCCCAAACCATCTAGTTTATAGTTTGCCTTTGTAATCCTTATACCTTGAATCATAAAGTAGTGCCTAATCACTTGTATTAAATTGCTTGGTTTTGATAAACTGATCATGCCATTGCATCCTCAGTTTCTACACAATCTTAGTGTGGTGTATTGCTTCCATACACATCTCATCTAGTGCATTGAGGTTATGCAACCTCTATTTTTGTGCCTCAGATATATTCATGCCTAATTTTATTGTTCTCCTCAAATTTTTGTATTCAAATTATATGGGAAGGACTACCTTTTTTTCCATACACCAATTCATATTGTGTGAAGCCTGTCGTTATTTTCTAGGTTGTCTTGTACACCCAAAATGCTTCAGGTAACTTGGCTGCCCAATCCTTCCTGTGTATTTGCATTGTTTTTCTAAGAATGTTTTATATTTCCATGTTAGTGACTTCCACTTGGCCATTTGATTGAGGGTGATAAGGTTTATACTTTCCATGTCTGATCTCATATTCCTGCACTAAATTAGTAATCAGGTCTAAGGTAAATTGTGGCCCTTCGTCTATCACTATTTCTCTAGGAACACCATATCTTGTAAAGTTATCCTCAAATAGGGAAATTTGGTAATATTTCTATCCTTTGCAAATTGCAAGGCTTTGACCTCCACCCATTTTGTAAGATATCCAGTACAAACCAGTATATATTCCTTGTTGTTGGATGTTGGAGATATAGGACCAATAAAATCTAGCCCCCATTTATCAAATGGTGCCATGACTAGTTGTGGCTTTAGTGACATTTCATTTGTTTTTATAGGTCATCATACTCTAACATCTATCACAACTCCTTATGTATTTTACTACATCTTTATGAAGTGTTGGCTAATAATAGCCATTAGTCAAAATTTTAAGAGTTATCCTCTTTGCTACAAAATGTCCTCCACAAGGTTCATCGAAACATGCCTTGAGAATATCATAGACTTCATCTTCTTCGATGCACCTTCTCATTATATTATCAAGTCCTATGTAAAATAAATATCCAACTACCCATGAATAAGAAAAACTTTTTTGAACTAAATTTCTTTTCTCCCTTGGTGAGAGATGTGGTGGTGTTTTCCCTGCAACTAGATAATTGGTTGTGTCTACATACTAAGGTGTATGGAGAGATAGGGAAAATAAGTGCTCGTCTAGAAATGAATCATCTACAATATCCTCTTCTAACTTTGTTGGCAATCTCAAGAGAAAGTCTGCTACTGCATTAGCTTTTCCTGGTTTGTCTATAATGGTAATATCAAACTACTGAAGTAGCAACAATCATCTCACAAGTTTGCCTCCAACTATTGGTTTATTCATCAAGTACCAGATTGTTATATGGTTTGCATGGATGAATACATAATACCTTGTTATGTAGTGTGTGAATTTGTTGATTACATAGACTATTAGTAAAATCACCTTCTTAGTAACTATGTAGTTAAGCATTGCCCCTTGAAGGTTCTTATTGATAAAATATATGGAATACTTTAGATTCCCTTCTTTTTGTCCTAATATAACTCCAATTACAAAATCATAAGTATCAGTTGGGATATGAAAAGGCAATTTCCAATTTGGTCCTCTTAATACTGGGGTCTTTGTAAGTGTTTTCTTAAGAGCTTGAAAGGCATGTTGACAAGCACGTTTCCAAACAAACTCTACATATTTAGATAATAAGACAAATAGTGGTGTTGCAATCTCACGAAAATCTTGTATAAATCTTTTGTAATAGCCAACACGGCCAAGGAAGCTTCTAACGCCCTTTTGTTTTTGAAGTACAGGTAGTGTTTATATCCTTATTTTATTTGGGTCTACTCGGATTACCTTATTAGACATAAAATGTCCCAAGACTACTCCCTCAATCATAATCACAAAGCATTTCTCATAACATAGGGATAGGTGGTGAGCTCGACATCTTTGTAGTACCTTCTCCAAATTAGCAAGTGCTTCTCCATAGGTCTTCCCATAAGTTGTAAAGTCATCCATATAAACTTCCATGGAATCATGAGCAAAATTTGAGAATATACTCACTACTGCCCTTTGGAAGGTGGTAGGTATATTGCATAGCCCAGATGGAAAGATAAAGTAACCATATGTTCCCCAAGGGAATGTAGAGGTTATCTTGTATTAGTATTATGGAGCTACCTTAATCTAGTTATATCCATTGAACCCATCCAAGAAGGAAAAGTATTGTTTTCCTACTAATGAATCCAACACTTGATCAATGAATGGAAGGGGAAGTGGTCTTTTCTAGCTGTTGCATTCAACTCACAGTAATCAACACATACTCTCCATTTCCCTCCCTTCTTAGGTACAATTACTAATCAAGACACCCACTAACTATCAGAGATTGGATAAATGAATCTTGCATCCAACAACTTTTATAATTCTACCTTAACTATGTCACAAACAATTGGGTTCATTCTCCTTTGAGGTTGCCTAACTAGTTTGTAACCATCATTGATGTAAATTAAGTGCACTCATAGGTTTGGGTCTATTCTTTTTATATCATGGCAATCCCATGAAAATGCAGTTGCGTGTGCTTGCAACACATTCAATAGTGAAGAGTATTGTGCAACAATCAATTGACTCATTACATTTAATGTCTTCCCCAGTGTAATCTCTAAAGTCAAGGATGATGTTTTAACAAATCCAATGTCAAGACCTGCTATATTTGGACTGTAGTTATGTGGCAATAAGGTATGAAATTTTTGATAAATAGACTCAGATGTATTGGCAGGGATTATATTTTGTAGAGGGTCTTGCAAGCATGTTAAATAGTCATATTATTGTAGGGTCCTACCATAATTATTTTGTATGATGTTTGCAAGTAGTTTATCTTCATCTTGGATTTCTAACATAGGACTTCGTTCAATAGTCATTAATGTGTAATGAGTATTGATCATCCTCCTCTCGGACATGCCATATAGTTTGCTCCAAGTTTGCATGTGGTTGGGTAGGTGGATAAAGGACTAGTTTCTTGGTTATATTTCCATTGGAAATGATTATGTTACCAGACTTGCAACCTATGAAGGCACCTACAATAGCCAACCAAGGTCTCCCTAAGATGAGGGGTATCCTGCAAGATTTTCTTTAGGCTATAACACCATAAAGTTTATAGGGTATTCTCACGAGTCTAATGTTATAACCAAGTCTTCTATAATTCCCCCAGGATTTACTATAGACCTATCTACTAACTGTAACACAATAGGTGTAGATCTGAGCTCCATTATTTGTAATAGCTTCACAATTTCCTTGGTCATTACATTAACGACTGTTCCAAGGTCAATTAAGGTATTCTTGATGAGAGTGTTATTGATTTGACATCCACAACAGGGCTCCCAGGGTTTGCATACTTAGGGACAACTATGTTTCCTAACATAATATCTACAAGTTATCCTAAAACATGCACAATCTGAGGGTCCTTATGTTTCCTACCAATCTTTTTGAGGCATAACTCTCTCACTATTTTGGTAAAAATTGACACTTCTTTAATTGCTTGAATGAAGGGTATCTTAATGAAAACATCTTTGAACTATCCCAGTAGATCATATTTAGCTTGTGAATTATATTTTTGTATTGTTAATCTCTTAGGGAATGGAGGTTATGGACTTATGTTTGTTGGGTTGATCTAATTTTATTAAGATTCCCTATGTTGTTTGTCAATAGTTTTTGCCACGAGTTCCTCATCAGTCAACTCTGTGATGTGAGGAGATGAAGGCCCAACGAGCATTTTCCCTAATTTGAGGCGGACATCACTCATCTCAACCTTATAAGCAGGGTATTGGATGGTTTTGTTAGCATAAGCCTATTAGATAGGTTTATTATTCTGGTTAGGTGTAGGTTGTGCTAGCAATTGAGGCGCTCTTGGTGGTGTGGGTGCAACCATTGGTGAATTTGGCATTATGGCTGGCTGTTGGTAATTTTGATTTTAATTTTGCCACTATTGACCTCTTTACCGATGTTGTGGCCATCGATTTTGTTAGGGTGGTCATAGGGAATTATAATTTGGTCCTTGGTAATTATGTGGTGGCCATATGCCCTATTGTTGTTGAGTCCAATGGGAGGCTTGGGGCATTGGTCATTATGAGTTTTGCACATTGGTATTACCTGGAAATGACATATTATAGGTCAAGGGATCTTGGGGCATACCTTGTCTTGGTTGCCATAGTTTGCATCAAGTGATGTAAATCACTCGACCTTCCTCATCTTCCAGGGCATGAAATTCTGGCTTCCCTTGCTTGTCTTCAAAAATACTGACTAGCTTCTTGCACTTGAAATTAATCTTCTTCTAGCAACAGTGTAGGCATAATCATGTGAGGGTTTCCTTTACTTCTTCTTAATTCTTCTTGATATGGAGGGTATCTAGTTGGGTATCCAAGTGGCTAACGATATCCTCCTTTATGTTTGATAGAAGATTGCTCAACTCTACCCTTGAGACTCTAATGGATGATTTGTTGAAAGAAGAGGTCCTATCTCCCCTGGTCTTCTTGATGAAAGACCTGGAGTAATTTATACACACCTTACAAGTCTCATCAAAGGGTAATTGTGAGATGTCCCCTGATCCAATGATATTGAGGGCATCCATACAGTCTTCATGAACTCCCCTAAAAACACTAGTTTTAGAGATTCATCAAAAAGTCTATTTTGATGGGATTTCTTGAGGCAAAACTGAAACCTATCAACATAATCTTCCAATGGCTCATCTTCTTTCAGTGACATCCAAAATATGTCATCCCTCTTTCTATTTGTGCCTCTACAATAATCTTGGTATTTCTCTAGGAATTTTGTCTTCACTATATTTCAGTTGGGAACAACATCTCTTCTCAACCTAATGAACCATCACAAAGCAACATCTTTTAGTGTAGGTGGAAACAATTTAAGTCTATGAGCATCCATGGTGTAGTTGTAGCTTTGATATAACACATCAAACTCAAAAAGAAAGGTTTCTGGATACTTTGTGACTAGTCCATAGAAGATAGGGAGTGTTGAAGGAGGTATGTTCTTCAGAACAACTACCCTTTCCTAGTTGGTTATAGTGAATTCAAATGTTACATGCTCTAGTGGATCTTCTAATGCTGCATCGCCCATGATGCCTATATGTATTTGGGAAGTCTCCTCTGTGTTTGGTGTAGGTATTGGTGTAAGGGATGATTCTTCTTCAAGGATTTACTTGTTCTACTCACTTTGTTTACTAGTATCTTCTAATGCTTCGTGTGTCAGGAGAAATCTTCCTAGAGTGTCTCACTGCCTCCACATGTAATGGTTGTGACTCTTTAGAACAACAATTCCTACATATTGCTAGTAACTCATGTTGTTGTTGATGGCTAAAGTACCTATTTACCTTAATGTTGAAAATATAATTGCTAAACTATGAAAGCTTGAAAGGAATTAAAAATACATAAGAGAATCCTGAACTTAGCACCATCCTCGATAATGACACCAAAAATGTAGAGCCTCTCTAATGTCTAATTAACTTGGTGCTACTAGGTATACACATAGCTCAAAGAACCTAAGAAACCCTAATTGAACAACTTGTCTTTCATAAGAGGGTTGCATTTAATTATCAACCAGGGAGTCATAAACTTTAAATAGTGCTAGAAAAATATAAATGCGTTTAAAGATCCTAGACACATCCTACATCAATCGAGTATAGGCAAATACACATATACAAAAGATGATAAAAGTTGGAAAGTGAAATGAATCGTTAATTTATAAAACAGGGGAAATGAATATAAACTGCTACCTTATGCCATGTGCATCCAATGCTTAAGATTGTAATTGTCAATTGTTAAAATTGCAGTGTCCTATCCTAGCTAATTCCTTTGGAGTATAAAACCAAACACGAAGCTACAAAATTCAATTCATGAATTACAACACATGCATATATCTGGAAACTACGAATTAAATTCAACAATGTATTATCTAATCTAACAATAGAAACTAAAGTGGGTTAGTAGCACCTCAAGTGGCCCTTGTTTGAGTTGATTCTTCTATAGAATTTGTCAAACACTCACTTACTTAGTAAATCATGATATTAAACCAATTTCCTTTATTGCATTCTAACATTAAACTCTTAAATAAAATCCAACAGGAATCCGCTGAAGATATTTTATTCAATAACACACATTCTATTGCTGTAGTTACTTAGTAATAATGGAAACAAATAAAATTCTAACTAGCAACTATCAATTCGATTTCCTCCTCAACAAAAAATCCCACTATATAAGTTCTGTGAGAAGTTTCATTATTCATGGACTGAAAAAAAACTCATAAAGCAACCGTCAACTCTCCCTCAAAGATATGAAGAGGACTTAATCTAAAACAAAAAATAATAATTATAAAGCAGGAGTAGAGAATCCACATTCGAATTCTGTGCCCAACAGTTTAACTGCTTTAACAAAGACATGTTCTTGAGAACTATCTTGTCATAGATTAGTCTTGCTAAGAGTAGACTCCTTCCCTTGGCTGTCTTATTTGGCAAGCAAGAGTGTTATACGGTGTCTCACGTCTGATCAATAAATGATCACCTTCATTTCCTTATGAAAGTGTTGCGCCTTGGCCATTTGACTTCTTCTCTGCAACCATCCACAATCCTTATGCCGTGGGCTAAGAAACTTGTTACTGCGGGTTGACAATCCTTCTTGATGCAAGGTGTTAGTCTTATTCCTAAGGCATCCACATTATTAATAATCATAAATTAAACATAGAATCATACTAAATTTCATAGACATCCATACATTCATACATACATATATATCAACATAACATATTTCCATTTCCACATACTTAAAACTATTTTAAAGTGTATAAAATACATATAAAAGGTATGTAAGGTCTTGGTAATGTCTTTAAAACTTAGCAGAAGAAATGATAAGAGCATAAAACAATAAAAGGAAAATTAGCCAATAATTGAGCCTATCAAGTAGGCCCACATATGTAAAGACAAGAGGATAGACTCTCGTAGCCTCCACATGCAAATAAAGACTCTTTCCCAATAAAAATCTTTTACTCACGAACAAGAAAATAGATCGACCTCAATGAAATCACACAAGTTCATGTGAATCACATTAATCCCAAACAAAATTTGAGAACATGCCCAAACATAGATCAATTTTACATGCAAATCAAATCGCATGGAACTCTATATTATATTAGGTGCAAGATTTTGGGAATAGTTTTGCTTGCACGACTCTAATACCATGTTATGATTTCTAAGATCATAAAAAAAGCCAAGAAACTTCCATAAAATACATGCACACAAATAAGCATAATTGATACAAGAGATGATTTGAATGTACATAGTAACCTTGCTTATATAAGCAAGGTGGTGAAGGTAGACAAGTTGAACAAAATAACTGATTAACTCTTTAATGATGGAACACTCGTTAACTCACATGACAAGTGTTATGTGAGTTGCAGGTGTACATGTAAGAGGTGTCCCTCAAGTGAAGACACATGTCTCAACCACATGAGGTGAGACAAAACTCTAGAAGCCCCTAAGTGGAGACTTAAGCAATGTGAATAGTATTCTCTTTAGTTATGCCAAAAGCTAACTAGCTTGATATAGTGACTATTTACACCAACAGTTTCAATGTGCTAGATTATCTATAGATTCTACATGAATTATAATTAGTCCTTAAATGCAACTCCAAAGATTGCAATTGAAATGTTTCATCTTCAAGTCAATACACAATGACTAGTGAAAAAGAAGGAATATGAGTTCAATAAAATTTGAATTTGAAAGTTTTGGTTTTATTTCTATAGATTATAGAATTGACCGAAGTCAATCTCACAAATTTATGAATCTAGATAAGAAATAGATAAACAAATGAATAGAATTAGATCCTCCAAATGAATGGAAATGCTATAAGTAAAGCTTAGATTATGTACCAACTTTCAACATAAATCTTGTCACTCATACATTTGTCATTATTTGAAAACAACAAGTCAAAGATAAACTTAAAATAAATAGAAAAAGTACAAACTATACAATTTCCACCATTACAAAATTTAAACTATTTATGAAAATCTGTAATAAAGTTTGCACAACAAAAAAACAATTTTATGGTCTCAATCAATGAATAAAGAATTAAATAGTATTATAATCATTAAAAAATTAAAATGGAACCGAAAGATGGAATATACCACAAATATTTTGACAGCTCAATTAAATCACAAGCTTTACCACTCCTATTATTGATGCCTTTCTTTTTGAGCAAGAGCTCGGAAGGAGAGGAGGCCAAGGAAAAGATAGTTTTTTTAAAAATCACGATCATAATTAATTTTAAACACTTCAATTTTTTTATGGAGGAGGAAGAAGAAAACCCCAAACGCCACAAAATCGTGAGGAATTGCACGGCAGATTGCGTGCAATAAGCTCGTTCATGCTTCTCAGTTTGCAGGTTTGCATTTTTTTCGCTGCCCGGCCAGGTTTTGAGTATTTTAAGAAACTCTAGGTCTCGGGTTGTAATCGCACAAAGTCGTGCCATCTTTTTAGAAGCAGAACGGCATCCATTATTGTTATTTTTCGAAGGCGGTATAAATCGGGGGAGATTTGGGGCGTTTGAATTCTCCCCGCCGCTCATCTGACGGCGCCGCAGGCGTAAAGGGAGATTTAGGGTTTCGGTTGGTTTAGTTTAGTGTTTTCCTTCTTTACTTGTGAATATTGCAGCTGGGTTGCGTCTCCAAAGCTACTTTCTATTGCTTTGTGAGAATATCTGGGTTTTTATAGCTGTCTACTGTTATTGCCTTAGGATTATTTTGTTGTGTATATCGAGGACTTCCGTGCAAAATTTTCAAGGCTTTTTGTATTGGACGGGATTAGGTTTGGTTAGAAGGCGTTGGATCTGGGTTGAGGTTTTACAGATTATGCAAGGGTTAGTTTCTGAGGCTAAAGGGTTGTAGTCATCTTATACTTAATTGACATGGATAGCTTTCATGAAACGGCACACGCTCAATTGTCCGATTCTGCGGAGGACTCAAAAGATCTGGACACTTTTGAACAAACCCGCTCTGGTAAAACCTCGATCCCTTCATTTTCCAAAAACTTATGAGCATTTTGATATTTACCTCTTCATAATTAATTTTAAAAGAAAAAGTTTCAATAATTTGAGCTTGTGAGCTGACTTGTCAATTTTCTTTGTTTACTGAAGACATGTTGTATTAAATATCATAATATTCTAAGTAGTTGAAGCTTTGACTGTGAACTATAATTGGAATTGTTTTTTTCTTCTGGTTTTTTTATTATCTTAGTGTAAGACCAATTTTTAGGAGTAGTTATATGTCTTACTAGCGAATATATTAGTAAAATGATCACATGGCAATGAGACACACATAGCACACAAGCATCTTAGAGAGAGTGAAGCATTGATAAAATAATCCCATGGCAAAAACACCCGCAAAACACACAAGCACCTTATAGAGAGTGAAAAATAGCTAGGAAACACACAAAGCACACAAGCACCTTAGAGAGCATGAAGAAGCAGGCTTATACCCCAACTCCTTAAGCAATGCTAATGTAGGAGAGAGAAGATTCGAACACATCTTTCACTGCAATGTTTGGCAAAGCTATTAGTGCTTGTAATGCTTTATAAGTCGTGCTTGTGCCACTATTAGGCCCATTTCTGAATGAGAATGCTTTTATTATGTGTATTGCCTTACAGTCCCACTCGCCTCTCAATATGCCTGTTTTGTAATGTCAAAGCTTTTTGTGCATCTAATGCCATGTATCCGATTGGCAAAATTTTTAGTGTATCTAATGCCATGTAAGTCCCACTCATCTCACAATTATTTGTCAATGCACAATAATCACACTCTAATGCCATTTATTTTGTTAACTAAATCTAAAATTTTAGAAGGCATACCTTTGTGTTTATTTTGGTAGAATCCTGGCCTTTTAAACCACCTGAGAGGTATAACTCTGGCTTGGACCCTACTGCTGGTGTTAAATATTCTTTTTATTGAGAGATTTAATTCATTATCACCCTACTTCAGAAGTTTGAGATTTAATTTATTGTGCTGTGATATTTCTTACTTCTATTTCATTGTTTTTAAATTTTAACTGACTTTCAGGGCCACTTTACACTTCTATTGTTGTAGAAAATATACTCGAATTTATATCTATTGTGGTAGAAAATAGAATTTATATCTATTTTAACTCACTGTCTTGATAGAGAGTGTGATGACATTATGCTCGTTTTTACTTTTGTTTGAATTTTTCATATAATATTTTAAGTCTACATCCTGCAAAATGTTAGAAAGTGAGCTCAAATGTATTCAGAACTTAGAATTTCCCATCTTCTTAAATATTATGAGAGGCATTTGAGTTTCTGATGTGTGACAAAAACAATATAGCAGTACCACTCTCTATGACTTTATGTTATAATATGGCAATAGGCCCAGGAAGGATTGGGTACTGTAGTAAGTAAATGCAGGTATTTTCCTGGAAGTTGTAATTGTAACATTTGTTCTTCTAAAATATATAGGTTGTGATTTATTTTCTTGTAGTTGGGACACCCAAATAACATGTTTTCATCTCCTGCCTATAAAAGTATGTTGAAAATTTGCAACATTGAGGCTGTTTTAGGTGCATCAATTGGTATTTAAGGAAAAATGGATAACGTTATCAGATTGTGTTTCGGAATTTCTAATGCTAGCTTAAAATATAAAATGAGTTATATGAGTCTGGAAAGGGTGTTGCAGAAGTCGTTTTTCTGCAAAGTGAGATGATTTCCATATTTTAAGAGGATTTCAATTTGAGTTGTAGTTTATATGAGTTCTGGCATCTCCCCTTCTTAATATCTAAGTTTTATGTATTATGGCCATGCAGCTATTGCAAGGTTTGATGCATCACAATATGCCTTTTTTGGTAAAGAGGTTACTCAGGAGGTTGAACTGGGAGGTTTGGAAGAAGAAGATAATACCGGTCAATTGGGTGTACTTGATGATGATGGGTTGTCTTCAGTTTGTGACAGGGATGAGGTGATATTTCAAGTGATGCTTAATGATTTTGTAGATTATAGATTTCTCTCAACATCAATTTGTTGTTTGGTCTAAAGTATTATGGTTGTACTTGTTTTCTACCCGTTTGTTGTATTTTGTGATATTTGGATAACTTTATTGCTAACTCTTGCTGAGAAGGCAATTGAAAATAATGTTCTCATTGTAGACACAAATTGAAATACTTAAACACGTTTCATGAAATCTTTTCTCTTTCCAATCAGTTGCAAAGAATCCAACGATTATTCTGAATGTGGCAGATTGAACAGTCTGAGGCTCTATCTGAAGTTGATGATATGTCTGAGTTATCAAGTTCCTTCACGAAGGTTAGTATTTCCTTGAAGCCTAGCAAAAGGTAATAATAATTGCTATAAAATCCTTGGCAGTGGTGGATTAAATATTTTAGGTCTATACTGTTTCAAAGCTTCTTATTGTGAATTAATTGTGGTAAAAATACAAGTGGAATTCTTCTATTCTCTTATATTGCTAATATTAATGATCAGTATTTTATACAGTACAAACGTTTTTAACCCATTGTTTAATCATTTTGTATTTTGAGCTTTTTCACCTCATTTTGTTTAATGATTAGTTTTTTTTTCTCCTATCAAACAAAATGTCTAGGAGAATTTCCAAATTCTTTATGTAACTCATAAGATATTTTTCAATCATGAGGGCAAAGCAAAGCAAAGGACAAAATTGTTGTTTTGTGCATTTCTGGATCCCATAAGTGAAAAAATTAGGCAGGTTGAAATACCAATAAAACCTCATTCATGCTACTGAATATTAAGATTGTAGTCACCGGGAGACCAGCATATGTGCATCTTCAGATCGATATATTCATATAATATAGCTGTACACTTATTCATTTATTCATGTACCCTGTTTTGCTAGAGAGTTGCTGTCGAACTGACTGCAGTTAATTAAGATGTGCAATAGCATACTAGCTGTGAAATTAGTGAGGTCATAAACTTATCTCCTATTTCTACTTATTATGTAAGAGATGTGTGGACAAAAGTGAAAGGTGTGTCTTAAAGGTATGCAGGAATTTCAATAAATAACTTGTAAGGAAAGGTTGCTGTAAAACCAAAGCGATCACAGAAAGGGGATCAGAAAGCTTAAATGACAGAAAAATTCGAGTCTCAGTAGACATTAGATGTTGATCATATATATTCATTTTAAGCTAAGTTTCTGAAGTTCCTGGTACGGGGATGGGTATGGGTTCAGGGTTTGGGTATGCCAGTACAACATTATTTTTCCCCCCCGGGTACTCATAATTGCTAATAAACAAAGTATCTATGCTCCCCCAAGTTTCAGGGATGGGGCCAGCAGGGGATGGGGGGATGCGTTTCTGGGATGGTTTTAACTTTTTTTTAAGGCCATTTTTTAGGGGGGGTAGCAGGTGACGGTTATTAAAAATAGGGAAAATTTTAAATATAAGGAAATTTCAAATATTTATATGATAACATTGATTAGGCATATTATAGAGTCATATACATTATAGTCTATAGAGCATGAGTTATTAGAGACATGCCTGAGTGGTGTGTATATTCAGGTGAGGCATTTATTATTCAAGTTTTCTCAAAGTCTTCAAGACTGTATGTTCTGTTGTCAAACTCATTAACGAAGAGGAACAGCTGAGTAAAAAGATATCAGGTTTTGTTCCAGTTTGACCTCAGCTGGGATACTAATAAATGGGATTGTTCTATGAGTTTCCTGTCCAGGGCATGATTGATACATTTTTGCATTATGAAAGTGGCATATCCTGCCGACTATGACTTAACTCATATTTAGCAGGTTAATGACTATAGCATGCCAACTTTGTCTGTGACTGTTTAAATTTACAGTTGGCATGGTGTTACTGTTTAAATTTAATAAAATTGGCACTTTGGGGAGCACTGAACATTGCAATGACAAATAGTTGAGAATGTTTCAAATACAAAAAGGTTTAAGTAGATCTTTTGGGGTATTGATAATGACGAGTGCTGCAGCTAACTGATATGGGAGTAGTCTTCACTGGCTCTGCACTCTACAAAATTTGATTATGATCCCATCGGCAGTTTTCTGTTTATAACTGGATGCTATTAGATGTCACTGTTTGCTGCAGCCTATCAGAGAAGATTGCCTCTTTAGCAATGCAAGTGCATGCTCATAGATTGAATTCAGTTCACCTTCAATCAATTGCTTTCAATGTCTGAAAAAAAATTGTGTACGTTTTGCTTTTGATATAAATCACAAACAATCCATGATGCCGCTGTTTATTATTTTTATGTCATTTTTTGTGTTTTCTGCAAAAGGTACTAGTGTATCCATAAATGCCAGCCTCAATCTGAAGTGAAAAATGGGATGATTCATTACATTCCAGATGGACCAAGTTGTTCCATCTTTCATGCTAGGTTGTCATTCTGTCCTTCATGCTCCAGAAGTGGCCCCAAATCTATAACATAGAGAAAGAAACAAGTCACTGCTGAAACTTCTAAGATACTGCTTATAAAGCGGAGAAGGAATTATTTGTGGGGCGAGAAATTATGAAGGTTGGTATGGACCAGCTTATATATTTATATCCTTCTATAGACTAAAGAAATGTTATTTTCTTAGCTGTCAGATAGAGGCATTAATAGAGATAATATCAATGTATGCTATCTCACTTGACTTTTTGAGCATTTCTTAATAAAGGTTTTCAACTCATCCTTCCTAATTTGTAGCTGCCTGCATAGATATATTTGAACAAGTATCCATTATTCATTTCTATGACCAAAAGCTGAATTGATGAAATGAATAAATGAGTGATGCGATGGCAGCAGTTTTTTCCATGCTCTTTATTTGTGGTTCATTTTTCCACCATTCGGGGACTCTTACAAGTACCAAGGTTAGATCAGTCATTTCTGGATGTCACCTGTTACACCTGATGTACTTCTGGGAGGTCCCATTGGATCTCAACTCTAGTATCTTACTGATTACCATCTTTGATTTTTGTGCATTGTTTACCTTTTTCTTTCAGAATTTCTATTCAACCTCTTTTCTGAGGTCTTTGAAGCTTAGCTACTGGTTTGCTGCATATGGTTTGCTAGTTTGGGTCTGGTTTGGCCTGGATATGGGTTTAGATCTAGTACACCTTGGGGGCTAGCGAGGTCTTGCTGGAGACTTGTGGATCCATCCGGGATGAACTCAGGTGTATCTGCAGCGAATTTGGCAGGGACCAATGCCCAAGCAGTGAATTTGGTTAGTCGTTTAATTTTTAATTTTTCTTTTGACTTCTAATTTTGGCCAGAAAGCAAAATTCACCCCCAATCCCTAAAGCATGGTATCCAATATATCTTATAGACAAAAATAGACTCATTTCTCATATTGTGAATGAAAAACAAAAATATTATTCATCCTTGCTGAACTTTCATTCTTGATTTACATTGCACAAAGAGAGTTGAAGATTGTTCAGTCAATGTTCCAAATTGGTTGGTTTGTTATTCCTACGCATTTGCAAGATTTCATAGAGGAAGATTTCCACAAAAGAGGTAGGTTTTTTTCAAGTCTTGCGTTTTTCTTTATCTACATTTTTTTTTATAAATGAACTCTTGTTTTGTTTTGTTTTCATTTTTCTATGAATCTATAACACATAATTTTTTAAAATGAATTAAGTTGTATATGAAACATAGAAAAAGGTGATCTTAGGTCGTAAGTGAAAAGAACCTAGGATGCAAGGGGCCCTTTTCCAAGTTACATTAAGATGTAGATCAACAAGGTGATTATATTGACTTACAACTATGAAGGTGAGCCAATCAGACTTGGATTTGCATCCTTAGGGCTTTGAAAGTGGATTGAGAATGATTTGGAATAATTAACCTAATCAAGCTATATGATCTAATATGAAAAATGAAAGATCTTGACAATTGATAGGCAGAAATAGTAATTTGTAGGTGGATTTGGGAAGTGCAGAGTGATATGTACCAACCCAAAAAAGCTTGTTTCAACCATTGTAGGAGGACGCCAAGGGGCGTATAAATCCCTGATAGGGGGTCTTGATCAACTTTAGGGGTCTTCTGGTGGCAGATTTGAGACTCCTGTTTTTGCTTGTAAAGTTGTCCGATCGTTGTCGGATAATTCTGAAGGTGAGTTTCCGTGGGTTGGGAAGATGTAGGGCTTCAAATGCAACAATGGACAATTTGTCTTCACACTTCCTTCAATCGTCTTCAACCTGAGATTTGCACATTCATAAAGAGAGGAAATGTTGGGCCATTTTAGGGGCTTGCCTCAGCCAAACCACATGTAAGTGTTTACCCTTCAATGGCTTCCTTAAAGGATTGAAGTCATCAACATCACCTCAATGTCTTGGATCTTGCTTGCTTGATTTGCTTGAATGTTTTTGAGACCTACAAAAGGGGTTAGCCTTCACAAAACAATGATAACTTGATAACATGAACTCACATACACTTTGATATGATGCTTGGATCTTGAATTGCTGCAATAAATCTCGGAAATACTACTCTTGACTTGCTCTTGAATGCTCTTAATGATCACCTCTTTCTAGATTATAATCCTTCTAGTTTCAAATGATGCAATAACTAGGTATTTATATGCTATTATTCTAATTTTCCGAAAATTAGATCTTGAAAGTTGACTCTTGAAATTTGAATTTTGAATGTTAAAATGTTGTCAACAACATGCCTAAAAATGGGGGTCCTAGCTAAGAACGGGGACCCACACACCCAAAAATGGGTACTAGCTAAGAAGGGCATATGGGTCTTAGCTAAGAAGGGTGTATGGGTCCTGGCCCAGATTTCCTAGACATTGAATGTTGGGGACAACATATGAGTTGGATGCATTTCTTCAATGCTTGCAGTTTATTGAAAAAGGTACAAATGGGCTCTGGAATGCATATTTTTAGGACATTATGGGGTCAATTAGGCTCAATAATGTAGGGGGAGCAAAACCTAGTGTGAAATTGTTCAGGGTGACAATTTTCAATGCTATAGTATATATATAATTTTGTTTTCATTTGTTTCAATTCTTTGAATGTGCTGTTTATTGAACGTGTTGCCATAGGTATTACAATGGCATTCAATTCTAGCTCCATGGGTTGACCCTGCTTCAAAACAGACTTAAACTCTCCCCTTTGGAAATATGTTGAAATGGTACAACAACTTCTGGGTGGTGGGGATTATGTTTAGATTTGTAGTGGGTGTGATGTTAGATATTCAAGCTCATATAGTCGAGTGAAAGATCATTTGTGCCACATGCTTGGAGTAGGCATCAAAACTTGCCTAGGCAAAAATGGTGTAGCCATTCCAGAAGCACAAGTCATGACATATTAATGAGCAAGAAAAAGTAGATCAAGCAACAAGTCGTAATTCAAATCATTCTATGCTAAAGAAAAGATCTCGAGGAGTGAAACTTCCTCCATTGCCTTCTAATCTTCAACCTACAGAGAGCCACCTAATTTTGACCACACTTGAAAGAACAGTTGGTGGCCTTTACACATAAGAGATCAAAAGGACCGTTGGAAATGGCATTTCAAAACAAGTCTTGAGAGAGTGCTGATCAACACATAGTGAGATGGCATTCAATGTTGCTTGCTCGCCATATTGGCAACAAATGGTGAAAGCAATTATTGAAGCTCTAAAAGGGTACAAGGGCCCATGTTTTGAGAAAGTGTGTAGCACCTTATTGGAAAAAGAGGTGAAGTTTGTAAAGGAGTCTTGAAGCCCATAAGAGATTCGTGGGCCGAAACAAGGGTGTCTGTTCTTTTCGATGGATGGAAAGATGCAAGAAATCAACCATCTATCAATGTTATGGAGGCATTGTTTTTGAGAGGAGTGGATCGTGAAGGGGAGGTGAAGGATGGTGCATTTATTGCTAACATTCTCATGACAACCATTGAGGAAGTGGACCCTTGAAATGTTGTGCGAGTTATAACATACAATGCCAAAAATTGTAGAGCGGTTGGGTTATTGGTTGAGGAGTGTTATTCACACCTTTTTTAGACACCTTGTGTTGTCCACTCCTTCAACATTATGCTACAAAAATTGGCACCAAAATTGATTAGATCAAATAGGTGTATGTTAAGGTCGAAGAGATTCAAATGTTTGTTAGTAACCACCATATGTCACAAGGCATATTCTGAACATTCTTGAAATTGGAGCTATTGAAGGTAAGTTAAATATATTTCACTTTAATAAACTTTTAAATTTTATTTTAATTTTAACTTTTGTAAGTTTAATTTTTTTAATTTTGATTTTCAAACAAGTTGCTAAGACCCATTTTGCTTCCAATACAATTGTCTTGAGACAACTTGTGAAGGTTCTTGAGTCACTTTCTAACATGGTCATCAACCTAAATTGGTCCATGTGGAGGCAATCTAGTAGTACAAGGGCAACAAAATTAAGCAAATGATATTAGATGATGTTTGGTGGGATCATGTTGAATATCTCTTCATTTTCATTGAGTCCATATTGAGTATGATCTATTATATCGACATGGATAGGCCTTGTTTGGGTGACCATTGATGGCATTGATTCAATGATTGAGAAAATGAAAGGCATCATAAGTGTAAAAGAGCAAGATCTTGAAGGAACTTTCTTCAAACAACTATACAAAATCATTGAAGAGAGATGGAACAGAATGACCACTTTGCTACATCTTCTTGTCTTAGTGTTGAGTACCAAATATTATAGTGTTTAGCTCTTTTATATGTCAACAAGAATTGCTCCATACAAAGATGTTGAAGTTAATGAAGGGTGCAAGGCAGCAGTTCGTAGACTCTTCATTATCTTGACATGCGAGATGCAATGAAGATTTAGTTCATGGATTTTGTATGCTCCAACGACTTCAGCATTGATGCTCTTTGGGACAAATATAAAGTTAATGCTCAGTTGGTTTTACTTCCATGACCTATCATTCACACACCAACAACCTCTTGTGATCAAAATTTTATCGCAAGTAAGCTTAACATAAAAAATCTTTTATCTTTTAAGTTTCATTTATATTTTATAATTTAAATTTTTAATTTTTAGAGCTCTTCTCTTTAATTTTGTTTTAATAGGTTGTTAGTTCATTTGCAGTTGGGAGGAATTGTCACTCAGTTAAGTTCAATCGACCACACTCAAAAAAGGTGAAGCACTTGATGTATGTGCATTCAAACTTGTGGCTCCTTTCACACAAAGAAAGTGGCTACAAACAAGGGGATACAAGGAAGTGTGATATCAAGCTAGAGCATATTGACTTGGATGCTTCCACTTCCCATTTTATTGCACTTGATGTTGAAGATGAGCCAACTGGCGAACATGAGAGTGCTAGTGCTAGTGCCAGTGCCACTATTTGTGGTTATTCTAATTTACCAGTACCTACATCATCTAATATGGATGTTGATGGTGATATTTTTGAAAACCCATATGATGATGTTTGATCAATGATAGCTGATATTGATGCTTGACATTGCCATTTTTTAATTTCAATGTATATCATGACATTCGAGTTTGACTTATTGACATTGTAATAATTTTTTTATCTTTATGGTGGTTTTGTTTATTATATGATAATGATGCTATCGGTGTATTTTGAACTTAATTACTGCTGCAAATATGTATATGTTTCTGATTTTTATATGTTTTTGCATGGACAAACCCGAAACGAACCCCCATATTTTTTTCTTGATTGAACCCTTGAACCCTCTCCTGAATTCGAACCTGTACCAAGACTAGTAATTTAGCTTTGAAGTCTTGTAAAATTAAAATCATCTTGATCAGCTAAATTTTCTGTTTGTAGAGAATTCAATCTTTTAAGTTTTGCCCTTCCTAGTGAAGGATCGGATTCTTCTTTTGCATCTTGAACTAGTCATGTCATGATTGACATTGATGAATCACCATATTCATTTTGATATGTAGACATTTTTAGCCTAGTTTGGGAATTAATTCCATTTCCTCTTTTTCTGGAATTGGAGATCCTGTTTCCTGAAGACTGGCCTGAAGAACATTATTACTGCAAGTGGCATCTGGCACTATCAAAACTGTTCTTTTCACTATTATCTAATAAGAAAAATCTGAAAGAAATTGCAATAACTCACAAGCAATCAACACTTTGTAGGTTCAGTTATCCAATCTGAAATGGATCACTCTGTATTTGGGCACAAATCCCGAGGAACCAGCAATTGGCGAAAAGTCTCAATTTGATCAGAAATTACAATTTAATTAACAATTTTATCAGAAATTGTGATTAAATCCCAATGTTATCTCTGCAAAATTTGCGATTTGATCATGGTTTGACATGAAATTAAAAAAAAACAATTTCTTTTTTTCTCATTATTTTTTGTGAAATTTTCAGCATTTTAATGTCCCTGATCTTTCCCCATTTCTTTCCAGATTAATTCTGATTAATTGAAAAAATATCTATTTTTTGGTGAGCCGAGTCAATCCCTAGGAAGATTTCTGCTACCAAGCTGTCTTCAACTGGAAAAGAAGTTGGAGCCATGTATTTTGGCTGGCTAGAAGTTGGTATTCTTGCAAATTGAAGAGATTAATTTTGGTTTCTTTGGGTAGTCCTTTTATGGATGGGACTCATGGCAGCAGTAGTACCAAATGAGGGGTTGGGCGATAGGGCAGGCACATAAGAAATGATATTTTGAAACCATGTACCTGATAAAGAACCTTGTTAAGGTCCAAACTGACACTCTCTTACAAGTAGTCAGGGCTTTCCTTAATGTTGCCCAGGCAATATGTATGACATATCCAATGATCTTCCTCTTTTCTTCAAAATTGGAGGATTCTGAAAAATGATTGTTAAATTATAAAGACAAAATCAAGTGTTTTGACATTGTTTTTCTCTGTCTCGATTTATTCTAGGAGTCTGGCGACACTTAAAGGTTGGAGTTGAAATAAAACCCTGGGTTGCCAGTTAAAATGGAATCCTTTTGCTCTCAGCAGCCTAAAATTGCTAAGTTTGAATCCTCAACCAGAAGTCTGAACTCCAGACTGCCTTTTATATCCCTTTGGCCTTGACCCTCATTGCATGGCACCATATGTCCATCTTGCTAAAGAATTGCAGATGAGAGAATGACTCAAAAGATATTTCATTTTTGTAAGTCATCTTTTATCCAAGTTTAATATTCTGGAATCAGCTAGCTGGAATACTGGCTGTAGTATCCCTGTAGCAGAGATGGTGTAAGGGCTTTATGGCACACATTTTAATTGAGATTTTTGGACAAATATTTGACAAGTAATATTTTTGTTGGGTATACTATAACTTTGTAATTATTGTTAGTAGTATTAGTATTTTCTTCTTGCCCCCTCACCCTAACACTATTCAGTATTAACCTTTCTAAAAACTTCAAACGCTGTGAAAATCTTTAAGATGATATTTATGAATAATTGAATAATGATATTCCAAGCATTTGCTTTTGACTGTAGGGTTTGTTATTTCTAGTTGGGCCTCTTATATTGTTGATAGTCGGAGCTTTATGGTTTATCTGTTCTTTGTTGGCTTTGATCTCATGTATACAGGTGATAACTGTCAGTTCTTTGAGCCAATTTTTTATTTATTGATTCTGTGGTTAGCTCCAATGTTTGGTGCTACCGATTACCGTTTTTGCTCAACTTTGAAGGTCTATTTTATGCTCACTAGCACCTCTCCATTTGTGCCTATGTTCAATGAAGACAGCCTCTGTTCTCCTTTATGTGTACCTATGATGAACTTTGTTATTGCTTCAATTTCTTGGTAGTCCACGCTTTTAACAAAAAACAGCCTTAGTATCAATTTGTCTTTCTTATTAGCATCATGAATCCCTTAAGAGTTATGATAATGTATGTGCCTCGGTACTTTGTGAAAGAAGGCGTTAACTTGATTATTTCAATAATACCTTGTAGAACAAACAATAAGAAGTCATTTGAGCATTACTCTTCTTTGAATGAGAAATGTAATGGTTTAGTTGAGGATATGGTTTGGGTTCATCCCCTTAGCTCCTTGCCCCTTTGCAAGTAAAATGGTTTATCCTCCTCTTTGTGTTTAGGGGACTTTCCTAATCCATCCAGATAGGGCCTGATTTGGAAAAGGATTGTAAAGCTAAATCAAAACAAAGCTCTCTAAAACATTTTGGATCCTCACCTTTGCTTTGTTGTCCCCTTGCATGAGGTGATGTGGCTTGACTTTGTGTCTTGACTCTTGGTGTTTCCTTCTGTTCTAAGTAGTTGTATGGCGTTCTTTTCAGTTCTTTGTAGGGGCTTGGCCTCACCATTTCATAGCTCCAGTCAAAAGCATTTACCTTAATATAAAACAATAAGTACCAAACATTTGCTTAGGCAATCAATCTGCATTTATTCCACTAAATGATGACAGATTCTGAACCCCGAATGCAGAACTTGCCCTCACAAGTTTCCACAATTAACGTAGACTGTGAGGTCCACCCATGTGATTGAAATTATGATCTAATGGTGGATGGTTGGCCTGGAAACCTGGTTTGTTTAATGATGAAAATTTCAACTTTGTTAAGTTGAAGTTGGTCAAGGTAACCAAAATGCTCCATTCAATGTAGAACGTGAGACCCGCCCATGTGATTAAAATTGTGATCTAATAATGGATTGTTGGGCTGGAAACTTGGTTTGTTTAATGATGAAAATTTTAATTTTGCTAAGTTGAAGTTGGTCAAGGTAACCA
This sequence comes from Sequoiadendron giganteum, assembly GCA_007115665.2. NCBI lineage: Eukaryota > Viridiplantae > Streptophyta > Pinopsida > Cupressales > Cupressaceae > Sequoiadendron > Sequoiadendron giganteum. The sequence goes on along the minus strand of CM021107.1, from coordinate 438,470,238 downwards.
CAATGCTAGTTGTTTGTTTTGAGGAAAAGGAAAATCCATTTGCTGCATGAATTGCATTGGTGTCACCTTGAGGGTGACACTATATCCTGCCTAGTATGAGTTTGGGCTTCTTTTTGAATTACTCAAGCTCATGCAATATTTTTCTCTAAACATGCAATATTTTTCTCTGAATATCCACAACCATATTGAGTAGGTCAACGGATTCTACATAAAGTTGCACATCAATGCCAAATCTTTTAATTGGATCTTTGAATTTCAAAGCAGGCTTCCTCAGGACTTATACAAAATCTTTGTTTCAGAGAATGGAATCTAATATTGAGGTGTTTTAGTAATATACCTCATCAAAGGGCGTGGCATGTGCCAACCGTTGAGGCCAGGTGTATGGCTTGGCCCTTGGGCGGTTTTGACAGAATAGATGCCCTGTGGTCACATATTAACCAAAGGCAAGGATTACCATGAATAAACAGTGGCTATTTACCAATAAAAATTAACTCTGTAAGGGAATGCCTTAAATTGCAGAGGCCAGCCATTTGTTCAACAGCCCAAACATTTACTTTTTGCTGGTTGTTTGGCTTGTATCCTTTGCATGCATATGGAGTCTTATATTTTCAAAGCCCATTTTAACCCTCTATATTTACAAATACTTCTGCTTCCTTTGTGAAGGGCTGATCTAAAAGCATTATTGTTCCTCATTGAAATGCCTCTCCTTTCTCATGCGATTTCCTTAAGGAAGAATAATAAAAGGGAGCGCTTAAGGGAGAATAATTAATATTATAAAAAACTGAAACTTAATAAAGTTTAGTTTTAATGAAAAGTCAAAAAGGCATTTGGATGGAGAGTTGTCTATTAAAGAAAAAGGGTATATAAGGAATATCAATGAAGGAGTAGGGGACATGAATTGGGAAGAAATTTTAATATTATTATTCTTTGTGGAACATGGACCATGGTTCAGCAACCTGAGGACAAAACCCCTTGATGTTTGGAATTAAAGGACAAAAACCCCTTAATTTCCATCACTGAGGTAGTGGATGGAAACCCCTGATTCAGGAAGACTCTAAGACATTTCAAAGGCATTTAAATAAAGAAAGATCACTGCAGATTTGAAAAGAATTAATAGCTGAGATAGAAGATATGTTATATCTTTCTGAGATACATGTTAAGCATTAAATCTGAAATATATACTAAACTACAATTTTTGGGTTGATTGCATACTTATAGTTAGTTGTGCAACTGTTATTGTGGGTTTTCTTTTATTATTTAAAGAAAAATAAGGAAGATTTAAAAAGGGACATTACAATCATGCTCAAATATGAGACACTATTCTCTGTGGATTTGTTATCATTTTCTTGCCTTATTCTCAAAAATGGTAGAATCTTTTTTTCTACGTATCACTATCTCCTGATCTTTTGTTATATGGTTGAATAGCTTCCTCCAGAAATACTTATCTTTTCCTCGAATTATTCTTTATTCAATTCCTTCTCTGTGAAAATTACAATTTGTAACTGAAGGAATGGGTCTTCAGCTATTGATAAAATCTCATTTAATCTTGCCAATCAGTTTCTGGTTTTATTCATCACTGCACACCATCTCTGCTTCTGTGATCAAAATCTTAATAAGCAGTGCCGTTTATGCAAAGTGCTTATAATCACTCTTTCTTCTTGTTACCTTGGCACAAATCTTGTGAAGATCTATATATAATTATATATGGCCTAACATATTATTGAGTGTACAATATCCACAAATTTGCCTTCTAGTATTGCTTAATGACTGGTGCTTGTAAGCATACTCGAAACTTATTGCTTTAAAATTAATTTAGTTAGAAGAGGAATTTTTACCTGTTTGACATTCAATAATCAATTGAAAATACGGAACATATACCAATTACTCTCTGGATGGGAAAGACAATGGTTTAAAAGATCACATTTGGTCATACCTTGTTACTGATGTCTTTTTAATGTAGCTCAATTAAATTGTAGGGATTACTTGCAGAAGACTTTTATTATGCTCGATTGCTTAGCAACAAGAGCTTATCAAACTTTTATCATATCCTTTGTGAAAAGGAATTTCTTGTATTTTACTTCTATGAAAAATTGTGTTTCATCTCTGATAATATCTATTGCTTTTTGTGATTTACATTGTCCATAGAGATAGAAGTTAGTGTTGAGGGCACATCTTTTGTTCCAAGTTAGTGTTGTGGACACACCTTTTGTTTTAAAGTAAGTGTTAAGGGAACATCATGTGACACTAAATTAGGTGAGCTAAAAAGGGACTACCATATTTGTTATTTCTGTGCTCTCCTTTATAAACAAGTTTCTTGTCATGTAGATGAACAGGGTATCTGGAGAAACAAGTCTTCCTGGAAGTTTTGGAGATTTGGGACTTGAAAACAGGAAATGTGAGTATATGTTCTCTTTAATGTTCTGAACAGTAGAGACCACACGTGCATAATAATATTAAAGACATTTGCAAATCCTTGAAGCGTGAAACCCAGAATGCTATGGTCTGAGGTCAGAATAATATCTCTATGGGGATTTGTGTTTGTGAGCTGTATGGGCCTAGCATTATCCCTGTAGATAGAATCCATTCTGATTTGTTACCTGTTCTTTGTAGACTTTAACGATTTGATATATTTTTGTTATTGTTTTTGTTCTAAAATGATCTCTATTTAGGCTTTTTCGTCATTGGTTTAAATTTGTCTTTTCAATGTTAGCTGTGTCGTAGTCAAATCATCTTGCGTCTGAAGCAAGAAAATCCTTTTTATCTTACCGTTTCCTTCTTATCTACCAGTGTGTCATGCAATATTCTAGTGTCCTGTACTGTGCAATTTAAAATTGTTTATGTGATTGCTTTGAAAAGTTTTGCATGCACATGCTTGTTTAAATTCTGTTTTGTCACTCAAATCTGATGCAGATACCTCAGCCCCAGAATGGCTGCGGGAGTCAGAAGTTTCCAACTGGTTGGATCCACAGATATTGGATGCGGAGATTGACAAAGAAGGAAATAAATGGTGGCAGCCACAACCACCTTCCCCCACACCAGAGCCTAAACCATTGTACCGGCATTCATCATATCCTCCCCCAGCATGGTCAGGAGATCCAACTTTTCCTCCATCTTTCAGTTCGTATCCTCCACCAAGATCACATGCTCTACAAAATCAGATACGGCACAGGTCATCTCCGGGACAAGCATCACAAGTCTCTTTGTCTGGCTCACCTCACATCTCACATTTTCCTGGACCCCAGCCTCATTTGGGAGGAATTTTGCCTTCTATGATGCCATTTGGAGGAGGGGTATCCCAATTCAATACTTCAGCTCATGTTATTGGTGCACGACCTCCACAAGGTCTCTGGCTGAATCAACCTAACATGCGCCCAGGAGGTCCATCAGGGATGATACCTAACATGATGCATCAGCAAATGCCCCAGGCATTGCTGCAGCAGCAAAGGTTTCAGGCAATGCAAGGTGTACCTCATTTTCCAGCCATGCAAACACAAATGTTTAATTCCCATCCCTCTTCCCCTTCCATGATGCATAAGTTTGGTGAAACTCTCTTGCCTGGGGATTTTAGGGATCCACGTAGTAGCAAGTCCCAACAACGTGGAAGGCAAAATCAGCGAAACTATCAACAGAATTCAGAGACAAACAGTCAATCAAGCAGGATTAACAGTGGCTGGCCACAGTTCCGATCAAGATACATGACTGCAGAAGAAATTGAAACCATTGTTCGCATGCAACTTGCTGCTACTCATAGCAATGATCCGTATGTAGATGATTATTATCATCAGGCTGTGCAAGCCAAGAAATCTGTAAATTCTCGGGGGAAAAGTCAGTTTGCACCTTCTTATCTACGGGATTTACCTTCACGCACAAAACCTGCTGCAGAGCCGCATGCCTACCTTCAGGTAGATGCACTTGGAAGAGTACCATTTTCTTCTATTCGTAGACCTCGTCCACTACTGGAAGTTGATACACCTTCCACACCAAATGCATCAGGTGATAACATAAGTGAACCAAAGTTGAGCGAGAGGCCCCTTGAGCAGGAGCCGATGCTGGCAGCTAGGATTGTTATAGAGGATGGACTGTGCCTCCTCCTTGATGTTGATGATATTGATAGAATTTTGCAAGTATCTCCACCTCAAGATGGTGGGGCCCAGTTAAAAAGAAGGCGGCAGATTTTATTGGAAGGCTTAGCTGCGTCTTTGCAACTAGTTGATCCTCTTGGATCAGATAAAAGTGGTCATTCGATTGGGTTGGCTCCAAAAGATGACTTTGTCTTTTTACGTTTGGTTTCTCTTCCCAAGGGCAGGAAACTTTTGTCAAAATACCTTCAACTTCTGACACCTGGAAACGAACTTGCACGAATTGTTTCTATGGCTGTTTTCCGTCATTTGCGATTCTTATTTGGTGGCTTACCCTCGGACTCCGGTGCTTCTCCAACCACAACATCTCTTGCTAGGACTGTTGCTGTGTGTGTTGGCACCATGGATTTAAGTTCCCTCAGTGCTTGTTTAGCAGCAGTAGTTTGTTCTTCAGAGCAACCACCACTTCGTCCTCTTGGCAGTTCTGCTGGTGACGGTGCATCCGTCATTCTAAAATCTGTTCTAGAGAGAGCTACTGAACTCTTGACAGATCCCCGTGCTCCTCCCCAGACTAGACCAAATAGAAATCTTTGGCAGGCATCTTTTGATGCTTTTTTTGGTGTACTCACAAAGTATTGTACAAATAAATATGACAGTATCACCCAGTCTTTGATTTTGACATCAGGAAACACAGCTGCGATTAGTTCAGCTGCTGCTATTGCCATGAGCAAGGAGATGCCTGTGGAGCTTCTGAGGGCCAGTCTTCCTCATACCAATGAGCAGCAACGCAAACTTCTTCTGGATTTTGCTCAAAGATCAGTGCCAATAGGTGCCTTCAACTCTCAGAGTGGTGGTGGCGGGCATGTGAGTACTGCATCAGTCCCTGGATAATCATGTGTGAACTTGTAAAATTGCTTTGGTTCCCAATACTGAAGCTGCTTTGAGGTGTGTATATTGGTTGCTTTTCTAGCACATTTCCATGGGGAGATCATTTTGGGGTATTTCACAACTTCACATAGAGAATTGATTTGTGTTTATGCTTCAGTAGATGTATAATTTAGTTATTGATTGAAGCAGCCTGAACAATTATGTTCAGCTTGTATGCCAAATATGTTCAGTGGAGAAGGTTGTCTTATTATCTGTTCAGAATGTATATGCCATGGGAATCTTGTATCTATGGTTACTAGGGAGAAACTGATAGCCACATGGTTTCCTCTACCATATGTGTTTAGGCAATGTTAACCATTAATTGGCATCGGAATCTTGGCAACATTTTAAGAAATTCCTGGTCAGAGAATGCTTCTATTAGAGCTGTGAACAATAAAATCTTGTCTTGCTTTACTAGAGTATGGTGTAATCCTAGGGCTCAAATTTTTCTTTTATCGTTCAGTGGCCATTGAATTTAGATCAATATTTATGGCTGGACTTTTTCTGAAGCCAGATTTTTGGGTGCTCTGTAATAAAGTACAAGTTCAAAGGTTTCGGCGTCATAAGTTAAATAGACATACATTTAGTTTGCATCTTCTAGGGCATATATTTGTCGATTGAATATTTTGAACTTTAAATTGTATGTTCATTTACTGATATTGGAAACAGGCAATTGTACTAAAAATCCATTTGTGGGAAATTTCAGGGAGCAAACCCAAAAGGTGAGTGCCAGCCTTAAATTGTAGATATGACAACTAAACGTTCCTCCTATTGAGATTATGTTGTGATAAATACACTGAACATTCCTCATTGCCAGTAAATGCTCTGAATATTCGATTGTTTTGGGCTTACAATTTTTCATTTTGTATATTTAGAATTTAATCTCATATCAATTATTTTATTGATATGAATCCTATACTTCAGGGTTTGGTGTATAATCTCTAAAAAATATTTCAAGCTGTTAATTAAAAGATGCTAGTTGCCAAAGCTACCTTTCTGTAAACTGCAGACAAGAAAAACATACTGAAAGGAGACAACTATTATTTCATACAACAAAAACAATTGCTAATATTTGCGGTTAAAACACTGACAATGGCACCAGCTAATGTTTTGTGCTTAAATCAACAAACCGAAATTTTATTTCACTCTTCCATAGCTCCTAAATGATATTATAATCAACTGCTACTTATAAGATGGTAGTTGCCAAAGTTCCCTGTCTGCAACCTGCAGACAAGAAAAACATATTGGAAGGAGACGGCTATTATTTTTTTTATACTGAAAACATTGCAAATTTTTGTGGTCAGTACACTAATAATGGTACCAGCTAATGTTTATACTCGAGCTAAAAACTGTCAACAAATAGAAATTTTATTTTCTAATTCGGGCGTAGTTCTTAACTAATATTTTAATCAAGTACTTGCTATCATCTGATGTTCAGAGTCGTTACCATCTGCAAGGATGGCTTGTCGTATACGAGTATCATAGAAAAGCAAAGGTATTCTTTTCTGTGCGGCGGGGACTCTGATCATGTCTTCAAGGTAGTCATCAATTTCTTTCAATTATGGAAAGGCATATTAATCAATTGGGAAACAACGGTCAATATTTAAGTAAGCATCTTTTGTCTCTTGTTATCTTACTGCAAATTCTGTATCATCATTATTATTAATTAGTACTTGTATTAGGAGGTGCAATCATTATGCCGAATTAAAATCATATGTAAGTTAATATGTTAGAGATTACAATTCAATTTGTGCATAAAAATGTATTATTTTTATTTATCATTTTTGGTATATGAAATAATATTTGAAGTATGGTGTATTAGTTTTTTTGTATGTATAGATTATTATTTTTGTTGATTATATTAACAATAATGAGAAATAGATGTTGGAAGGTGCTATTTAATTTACAATTTAGAAATATAGTTTTGAAATGCATATAATATCATTTGTGATATTTGCAATGTGCTTGTATTACATATTTGACTATGATCAATTGAAATAATATTTTGCAACTATTTTAATTTTGTTTGGAATGTGATCTTTGATTTCCTTTGCTTCTCTCAAACAAGCTTGGAATGAGGTTTTTATTTGTTTATTTTTTTTGTTCTAATACATGAATATAATGTTATTGGACTTACGTCGTAAAGGCATTCTTGTGCTTATTTTAAAGGTATATATCAAAGACAAGATGGAATCTGCTAATTCTATCTGCCAATACATTGATCATCTCCACCTTTGGAGCGAAAAATAGATCTCTTTTAATGCTTCCTTACTTAGCAGATTCCATACATCACCTTTCTCTAATCCTTTTCTGATGTTTTCCAGAGCTTGTGCAATTTTGTTTCAGAAAGACGAGTACAACAGTAATAGAACCCGATTCATATTGGCTTTAAAACTTGGGTATAACATATATAATTTCCTTAACCACTACAAATATTATCGAAAAGACCCTTGATCAGAGCCTTGAAATTAGAATGCCATTCATAATTTAGGGAAGGAAACAGGGAGCCCAACGAAATGGCAAATCATGGTGCGTAAGGCTTACAAGACTCTAAATTGTTGATGAGTGCAAAATTATAAGCGAGTACATTAATCTTTGGCAGCAACATTCACGCATTTCAATTTCTGTGCCAAATGAATTTCAAGCTTCAAGTTAAGGCTTATGTGAGAGCCGAGTGCCTCACTTAATATCATTTGGCTTTGGCTTAATTTGATAAGTACGTGAGAATCATACAGCTTTAGCTTGCCGGATACTCATTAAGGTATGCACATTTACTATTTTTAAAGTATGACAGTTTAAATCTACCATTATGAGAAAATCACGGCGAATTGTGATCATGGAGATGCCAATCAGGCTCACAAGCGAGAAAAGCCAGTTAGCATTTCTGGGTCATATTACCGACCAACGACTCAAAATGGTTTTGCAAGAGAACGATTTTATGACTATCAAGGCTGTCAAGCTAATTTTGGGCAAGGAATTTCTGGTCTCAGAGGAACGGTATTGCGTCAATACCGACATATCGTCTTGATTCGTGGCTGCTCTGTTGGATATTCAAATATCAAAAGAGGTTGTAATTAGCCGATATGCTATATATAGAATGAACGTTGAGCTGAAACCTGTCTCAGGACGATATACAGCTCTTTTAGATTGGTAAACAATTTTTTTCCACCAGTATACAGCTCTTTCTGCCTGTTTTTTCCACCGGTAAACAACTTTTTCCGCCCATTTTTCCACCGACCAAAAAATAAAATAAAAATACCTGGAAGTGCTGCGGCAGCAGCAAAATCCCCTCCGACCAGTCTTCCACACCCCTGCTGTTTGTTGATTCAAGCGGCCTTGCGGCCACACAGCACAGAGAACCCGTTTTAGCTATTGTTTATTTTCCCCCATCTGATGCGAGATAACTTGCAATTAAAGCAGCAACAGTTTGGTTTGTTATGTTAGTTTTTTATTTCAGATCTTTGAAGCAACAGCAGCTGCCACTGGGACCAGTAAGAAAAAGGAAAAGAGAAACGAAAGGCAAATTGGGTCTTGCGGTTTGGATTTTAAGGCTGCTAATTTATTTATGTTTCTCTTTTTTCAAATAGATTTCTTATTTCCATAAGCCTTCGCTATGTGGTTTCATTACTCTCTAAGCCGATTATGATTGATCGGCATTTTGCAATAAAAAAAAATTGTTCAGATTTTGTGAGCGTTGTTTTCCCATATCCCATTATTCATAGTTTTGGGTACTTGACAAGCTTAGTTGTGGGGGTTGGAGTAATCTGTGCGAGTGGAGGCATCATGCAGAACGAAGGAGGACAAAACGTCGATCTTTACATCCCTAGAAAATGCTCTGCAACGAACCGATTGATAACATCAAAGGACCATGCTTCCATTCAAATTAATGTTGGACATCTGGACGAAAATGACATATACATGGGCCAGTTCACAACATTCGCTCTCTGCGGATTTGTTCGTCAACAGGGAGATTCTGACAGTGCTTTGGATAGGCTGTGGCATAAGAAGAAATCAGAAATTGGACAGTAATTTCCTATGAATGAATGAATGAATGAAAGATTTTAATGACGTCCACGAGACTAAATAGTCTAAGGGACCAAGACAAAATCACGTCTAATGAGTCTTCATGCTCTTTTCCAAGTCGAGTCTCCTACTATTAATTTTGACTAGAAGGCTAGCCGTCTGATTAATCTTATCTTCCCCAAAGAGCTGTTGCATATTATCAACTTTCAAAGCATTTTCACGTTGAGTACGGATATCCTCGTAAGCGGTGCATTCCATGATGAAGTGCCATTCCGTTTCCACAGTCCCCTTATTGTAGAAAATACAAGTTCTTTCTTCCCAGGTTTTTTTGGGCATCTTCCACCTACCGGTTTCACACCTAAGGTGATGCGATCCCGTCCTCAATTGAGCAACTAACAACCTTGCTTTCCCTTTAATAGCTGCACCTAAATAAGTTTTTTCACCGTGATCCTTTTCCGGGTTAAACTCTTTGATGTAGTAAGCTTTTTTACGCCCAATTTGATTTGCCCACATAGCAGTTCTAAATTTTTCATTCACGTAGCTTTTTATTTCACTATTGGTGCTAGGACACTCTTGCAAATTGATGTCCCACTTGTTCATCCACTTGTTGTTCTGCTTCATCCAAGTTTTTTTCCTACGATCTAGCGTCTCCTCCATAACCATTTTAGGCCAACGGTGGTCATCCATGTTTTCAACCTTTTTTAAATAGCTTATCAACCGAGTTAACGCCGATGCTTCCAGAGGAAAAGTCCCGGCTTCAGCTAAAAGAATTTCATATGGGACTGTGGTTTTAACTTTGAGACTGCTTATTATTAGATGTTTTTGAATTTTTTCCAGCTGCCTCCAACTGCACTTTGACATATTGCTTCCCCACACTTCGCACCCATAAAGAACAACCAGCACAACAAGCAAACCAAAAAGGGTTTTCTTGGTTTTCCAATCCCAAAGCTCGGCTTTTCTACACCTGTTTTGCAGAAGGTAGGAGGCTTTCCAACCTCCTAGCATCCTTTTCGTACGACAGGTCTCCCAACTAAGCTTATAATGAAAGTCTATCCCAAGATACTTGTATTCTTTCACAATTTCAAGCGGGCCACCTTCAAAAAGAAAGGTATTTTGTTTATCCTTCCTGTTCAAAGAGAAAATCATGATTTTGGTCTTGGTGATTTTCACTTGCATCCCAACCTCCTGACAAAAGAGTTCGAGAGCCTTCAAGTGTTCTCTTAACCCATGGGTTGTTTTAGAAATTAGGATAAGATCATCAACATATAATAGAAGTTTCACCACATAGCCAGCCAACTGAATACCATCCCTGTCCGTATTGCTTAACCAAGCTTCCAACTTATCAATGATAAATGCACACTTTTAGTATTGTATTTTTAATGTTTTGGATGAAGAATATAATTTTAAATTTGGAATATGGCGACTTTCCTGTAATGGTAACGATATGGGGTTTTAGTGATTTTAGATTTCCATAGCTAAACAATTTCTGATTGCCAATGTTTTGAGACTTCTTCGAGATCTCCTTCAGGGAAATTTTAGAGGAGGGTTTTTTGTTTACTAAGAATGGATGCTCATTTCTGGGTACTTGTTTGGAGTAAACTACTATTTTAATAATAATGTTTTGCAATTAGGTTGAAGTGGAAGATCAGTCTTAACTTGTGAGAGTTTCCTTAACATATAACGTTCTTTGTTTGATGTATTTCAATGTGACTAAATCAATTTTTAAAACTTAATTGTCATGTGGATAGGTTATATATAAAATAAACTAAAAAATATTAAATTAAAAATCTTCAAATATATTGAGTTAATAATAGTTTTGTAAAAAGAATCAAAATTGTATTTAAAATTTGTATACATAAAAAATATTATTTTATACTTAGATATTATAAATTAAATTAATGTATCTTTTATATACGCATAAAATTGACATATTAACTCGTAATTTTCTATCGGCGTAACCCTTGCACCTCCTTCTGATGCAAGTGCTAGTTGATAGGACAAGGGAGCTATTCAACCCAAGCTTGCTAGGTGGACTGGATGAGGTTGAGGTAGCGGCTCGATTGGGCATAGGTATTCCTTGGCCCAAGGATTTGGGTCGCCATATGGACCCAGGGGTTCAATGTCTTTCCTTCTTAATGGACTTGACGATTGCAGAGCTTTGGAGCCATCATGAGCGAGCAATTCAGGGTTTCAACTTTCTTAAGTTTTATCATTATGAGCCTGTGCAGGATTTTCAATTGATAAATGAATTCCTCAAATACGATGAGGATTAGGACTTGATGTTGATTCCAGCCTTTTTTGTTGTCTCTACTCTATGGTGGTCTTCATGGCAGTATGTGAAGAATGGGCTCTCTTGCTTTAGGGGCATTTTGGTTAACGCATGGCTTTGGTAATGTTAAAATGTAATTACATTCAGTGGTTTGGGGTTTTTGTTCTTATGTCAAAAGTCCCATTGCGTTGGATCAAAACCCTAAAATGTAAAAGTATGTCAGGTGTTGCAACCATTTTGTACTTTATGGCATTTAAAGTATGTTGCCCTACGAGGGTGGGGGGTGGTTTTTTGTTCTAGTGGAGCTTGCTTTTAGTGAAATGAAAGGCTTTGGCAATGCAAAATTTTGCCATGCAAACTTGAAAAAGTTATTTAATTTGCTGCCTTTGGGCTTACTATTGTACTCTTTTGAATGAGTAAAATATTATTTCACTACTATTTGCATGTTTTGTTTGATCAAGACCTCCGTCATTTAAAGTTTTTTCATTTCCTTGCCAAACCATTCATTTGTATTTTGTTTTCCTGTAAAGCTTAACATCTCAAGCCTTTTGCCATTTTTTGTTTCATTCAACAATGCAACACTTATTAAGGGTAGGCATGGATCTCTTGATTATTCCTTAATTGATCCTTTATTAATAACTCTTCTAATCCCGCCCACCTTTTAGGATTTGACTCCATGAAAACTTTATTTGTCTTGATTGACTCCAAAATTGGTCAGGAAATCCACAACTCCATTTACTTATCTATATACATGCGAGATTGAAAAATCCCCTATTTCCTCTAAATATTTCTAGACCTTCAACACCAACTTTTTAGTTTCCAATTTGGCGTGTCTCGCTTAGTTATTGCTTGTATGCATATTAGTGAATCACTTTCAATTTCTATGTTTTCGATATTCTTTTTTTTTACACATCCACAGTCCTAGAGCCAAAGCCTCCACTTCAACTTCATTATTTGTGGCATAACCTATCTTTCTAGATAAGGTCCATACACACCGCCCACCATTATCCCTGATGATGCACCTTGCCCTTGTTGGTCCAGGATTGCCTTTTGTTGATCCATCAAAATGGATTTTAAATCCTCGAGTCGGGCCCTTCCAAACTACCCCTCGTTTGATCTTTGTTTTGTCTTTAAGTTGGTCTTTGGGTCTTTTTAGATTGTCACACTTTTTCTGTAATTCCTCATCTCACCTTGTAAATTTAGTGCCCGATTTCACCGTACTCTTTGCATTCAAGAGCTCACATAAACCTTCTTTGATCTATTGTATTAACTTTTCTTCATTCATGTTTTTTTCTTGAAAAATTCTACGATTCCTTTCTTTCCATATATGCCATATAATTATTGTTGGAGTGACAACCCATAAATTTGCCCACATTGTATGCTTTTTTCCTTTTGGCCAACTAATCAACCATTCTTTAAGATCCTCCTGCCTTGCTCTGTTCCATCCTAGAACATCTTGAATCCAATCCCAACATTTCATTGAGTATGTACATCCTAGAAGGAGATGGTTTACTGTTTCACAATTGTTATAACATAATGTGCATATGTTAGGTCCTTGAAAACCAATAACACTTAATCTCTTAATTGCGAGTATACTTTTTTGTAGTGTAGTACATAAGAATGCGCTCGCCTTGGGCAATACATTTGGATGCTAGCATAATGCACTTGACCAAGTGTTATCAATTTCTATAGCATTTTGGATTTGATAGCCCAATTTGACAGTGTATTCTCCTTATTGGGCTATACACCACACTATTTCATCATCCTCCTATGTTAAGATAATTTTTCTATTAGCTAATTCTTGCTTTAGGATTGTTTTTGCTTCCATCGGTATTGGTAGCAGATCAACACCAATCCATTCATAATGATTACCAAACTTAGGAGAATCCGTGCAAGTGTAATCACTCACCTTATGACCAATTAACACCATAAGTGGATTTATGTACTCTTTAAGTCCCTCCACCCCCTCTATTGGCATGTAGCCATTCTAGGAGTCCGACCAAAAGTTGGCTTGTTTCCCATTATTAATTTTCTAGGTCAGATGTTTGGTAATAAGCTTCTTGCTATCCCATAAAAATCTCCAAATGGCTGATACACCAACCGAATTCCCCAGGGTAAGGATCCTTTTTGAATTTGCATGGTCTAGGGATTTGATTTGAAATATTTTGCACAATAATTGATTCAAATCCCTATACATTTTCCATGAAAGCTTGGCTCCTAAAGTCATATTTTGTGCTTTCATTTTTCTCAATCCGGCTCCACCTGCTACTTTTGGTAAACATGCCTTATCCCAATGCACCAGGTGGATTTTCTTGTTATCTTTTGATCCTTCCCTTAATTTTTTTTCGAGGAACCTTTCCAGATTTGATTCGATCTTGTGTTACTTGAAAGAATGACATTACATATATCGGAACAACCACGAGGACCGATATGATCATTACTAATCTTCTTGCCAGTGAAGGCCATTTATTTTTCCATGATGAAGCCTTGTTTCTATAGTTCTCTAGAATATCCTCCCAATGTTGAGAGCGAAACACACTAAAGATTAATGATGCTCCAAGAAATTTGGCTGGAGTAGTTGTAATTGTGAAGCCAAGTAGATTCACAATTCGTTTATGAGTAACCTTCTTAGTATTGAAAACGAGTATTGATGATTTTTCTTTGTTTATTAATTGACCAGAACTCTTGGTGTAATCCTCTAATGCCTCTTTTATTACTTCCACCTCTCTCATGTTGGCTTCTCCAAATAGAATTGTATCATCAACAAATTAGGCGTGTTATAGAATTGAGCCCATGAGCCACTTTAATGTCCTTCCACACTTTGCTTTCTCTTCTCATCTTAAAGGATTTCCCCATAGCCTCTGCCATTATGATAAATAGAAACGGGGAAATAGGATCTCTTTGCCTTAATCTATTAGTAACAGGAAAAAGCCACATATTGATCCATTGACATTTATTGAATGTCTCACTGTTGATATACAATGATGTATGAGTTTTATCCAGGAATTGTTAAACTCGAACCTTTTGAGCACTTTTATTAGAAAATTCCATTTTACCTTGTCGTATACCTTGCTAATATCTAATTTGATCATCATACCTTGGGTTTTTCTAAATTCATCATGTGCACCACTTCATTGGCAACTATGATACTACCAAGAATTTCTCTGCCTAGACAAAACCCGCTTTGCTCCTCTGATATGATAGATTTCATAATCTTTTTTAACCGATTAACCAACACTTTGGTGATGATTTTGTGAATTGCATTACACAAAGAGATTGGACAATATTAATTGAAGGTTTTGCAAGTTCTTTTTTGGAATGAGGGATATCATTGTATTGTTGAGGTCTTTCACAAATCTTTTCTTATTCCTAAATTCCTCTATCACTCTCCAAACATCCTTACCTATTAAGTGCCAACATTTCTGGTAAAATATCGCAGGATAGCCATCCAGACTTGGTGCTTTCTTTGGATGAAGTTGGAAGGTAACTATTCATACCTCTTCCATGGATATTGGCTCATTTAACATTCAATTATCTGCCTTTGTAACACATTCTGGAATGCAATCTTATATTGCTGCATTATTACATGAATCTGGATTATGTTCTTCCCCTAACATTTTCTTGAAAAAGGCAACTGCTGCCAATTCTATTGAATTCTTGTCACTATCAACATCATTGTATCGATTTCATCTATTCTGTTAAATACCTTTCTTGCTTTAGATGTAGCATGAAAATACTTAGAGTTTGCATCGCCTACTTTTAGCCATTTTCCCCCAGCTTTGTCTTGCCAATAAACTTCTTCTCTTGCCAATATCTCTTTGTGGGAGTTCTTAAGCTGTTGCTCCTTTTGAAAGTCCTCCCGGAACGTACCATATTTTATTACTTTATTGTTCAGATCTTCTAACTCCCTTTCTAATCTCTCCTCTTGGAATATGTTCTTGAAAACCTTCTTGTTCCATTCTTTGAGTTTTAATTTTATAAATTGGATTTTTTCATAAACACATAACTAGGAGTACCTCTAACATTGCATTCTTTCCACCATGCTTCTATAGAAGGCAAGAGACTCTCATCTCTCCATCATATGTTTTCAAACTGAAAGTAAATTTTTGTCAGTTTAGATCATGTTTTCATCTCCATGAAAATTGGGAAATGATTTGATATTGAAATTGGGAGGATAGAGGTATCCATTGCTATAGCTTATTCCAATGATTTAGTTGATATTAAAAATCTATCAAGTCTTTCTGAAATGTTTGTAAACCCTGATCTATGATTAGTCCATGTATATACTCCATTAGATGTTAGGCAATCTATGCCCCTTATGTCTTCCACAAAGTCTCTAAAATCCTAGATATTCCTATTGACTTTGTTTAGTCCCCCACTCTTCTAAGACAATTTGATGATTGCATTAAAATCACCTCCCAAAATATAGTACTTATCACCCAATTTCCTTACTTTTTTCGCTAATTGTTGCTCAAGTCTCTTTTTAGTCCCCAGTTTTTGTAGGATTTTAGACATTGAATAGGGTGAAACTCATGGTGGAACTGAAATCTATAACTCGACATTCCATCCAATTGGCATGTGCATGAATTAGACTTATTATGATAATAATATTCTTCCATAATATT
Organism: Sequoiadendron giganteum; assembly: GCA_007115665.2. Lineage (NCBI taxonomy): Eukaryota > Viridiplantae > Streptophyta > Pinopsida > Cupressales > Cupressaceae > Sequoiadendron > Sequoiadendron giganteum. Next base: position 438,454,315 of record CM021107.1, on the reverse strand, counting down.
GTGATACCACCAGTCGATCCAATGGCATCATGGAAAAAGCCCAACCAAGTTCTACAATACTTGAAAAATTTATTTGCTTCTATCGTCTTTAGTTTAGTTTCTTGAAGCAGTACTATATCTGTTGATATATTTTCTAGGTGACGCTTGATTAAGCATCTCTTTTCAGGGGCGTTTATTCCCCTGACATTCCATGAGATCTTCATTTCCCTCCAAGGGAGGCTTTAAATCCCTTGAATATCAAAAAACTAGAGATACTCTTCAAGCCCTTCTCCACTGCTTGCTCTTCTCTCTTTTGCTTACCTTTTCCTTTTTTAGCTTTGCCCAATGTCTTGCCAATAGTTTGACTGATGCATCTGGGGTCTATGATTCCCAATTCATTTGTTTACAAGAAGTCATCATCTGTAATTAATTCTTCAAATTCTGATTCTTTAATAAAACTCAGGGCCTCTTCCTGAATATTTAATAACTTGATCAAAATATATCTTCTTGAATCTTTTCCCAAATGTGGTTTTGAGTTGGTCGATGTCCTATTATTCTCTCTCAAATCTGTCTCGACCATTAAATCAACATTGTTACTAATAATTGGCTTTGCACCATTCATGTCTGAATTCGAGGGATCATTTCTCAAGGTGTTAATAACTTGTCTAGAGATGATGGTTTAGGGTTTTCATCAGTAATTTTCTCTAGAGAAATCTCTTTTGTTTTTGGTCTCCACACCATTTTCGATGAATTCTTCCTATCAAAATTCTTCCCATAAGTGTTTCTGTTGCAATCTTTTTCCTTGTGGTCTCTACTTTGACACAAGACAATTTTTTTATTTTCCTCTATTTTTACAGATTGTATCCAGTGTTCTCCTTCCACACACAATAAGATTTCACTTGGTATCACTCCAACTTCCACAATTTGCATTCTAACAAATAAATATGAATCCTCTTCAATGATCTCTGCATCTTTGTCCATAAGAGTTCCCAGAGAGCACCTGATATTTTCTAAGCAACCTTTTGACCAATATTCCAAGGGAAAATTATAGAGGTGAATCTAGACATGATGGTCGTAAGGATTCATCTTGATTAGATTGAAGTTTTGATGCCATTTCTGCATTTATAGTGGGTGTCCCTCCGTTTCCCACAGTCCCCCTTGTAAAAACTTTTCTCTTTCTTCTTCTGAGACAAATATCGTGATAAAGAATCCTTTAGGTAGGAATTTAATAATTTCTTGGGCCTTCCATGCCTCTGCAACACAAGCCCTAATTTTTCTTCTGTCACATTTAGGGCCAATAAATCTAAATATCACTGCTAGATCTTCAAGCAGTCCCTAAGTCTTCCATTGCTTCATCTGTAAGATCGATTGTTTGGTGTGATTTATGTTCTTTTGGTTCACATCTTCGCATTGTTTGTATAAGATTATCAGAGTATTTTTCTCGCTTTTTGTCATTTTCGCTTTCTTGAGTTGTTCCACACATGATCGAGTTTATTCGCATAGTACAACTTTTATTATTATTATAGAGCTAGTATATATTTGAATTGATTTTTTATATATGATAGTCATATGATAATCATAATAATATATAATTAATTAATAGAAAATATTTTAATAATCACTTTGACATTTGTGTATATTAAATGAACATATATAAGAAAATTTCATTAAAAAACATCTCACATGGAGTTTTATTTAATATATAATTTTGTCACTATTAAACCACTAAAATGAATACTCAGTGTACTCCTTGAGTTAAATTAACCTTGACATTTCGTTGATATGTTGCACAACCAAACTCAATCATACAATTAAGTAGTCAAATCTTTGTGCACAAACTATTATAGGTTATCACACCATTCATATGTCACTGTACATGCCATCACACCTTAGGAAGCCATCAATTTAAAAAATTACATTTAATTTTTTGATGTATTGGATTATTAAAAATATTTTCAAAAACATTGAAATCAAAATGATAGCGGTTTCCCCATATTGCACCATAGCTTTGTGTTTTATTGAATAACCCTTCTCTTCTTTTTGTGATCTTTTTTTTTGCAAGAATTTTATTTGTTTGGGTCTCATACAATGTTTGAAGGTTGTGCTCACTATTGGAGGAGGCGGAGAGAATGGTGAATGAGTTATTGTGGAGGATTACTCAACAAAAATGGGTAAACAATTGGTTGAAAAACAACTTTAATTGTTGGATTAAATGAACTCAAATAACTAGGCAATCTAGGGTGGAAGGTAGCTTGGAGTGGATGCATACCATTCCATATAGTAGTTATTTGAGTCTCTTTTGTTGATGTAATGTAGTCAAACCTATTGTGGTGTTTAGATTTGACCACAACATATCACTATTTAAGCTCTTGTTGAGTACTCTCTACGAAAGAAAGTATTGCATGATTTAATTGGATATTTCATTAATCCTTCTAGGAAGAAATTTATAGACAATTGGACCTATGTAAATGGTCTGAGAGAATTTGTTCTAGCTTCCTAAGCATAATTACTGTGTGGTTCACATAAGTGCTAGAATATGTAGTGTACCTCAATTAATCTTCTTATAGTGCAACAATTGATATTCTTCAATCTTCGTTAGTCTTCTTAGAGCGAATTAGCTAGAATATAATTCCCAAGTGCCAGATTTAGACAATTTTTAAGACTAGAGATCAAGTCTTGACCACCAACTTTAGATAGTTACGTTAAAATAAAGTTCTCATGCATTGAGTTCAAGTGAAGGGTATCTTTAGTTTAGTTTTGTCTTGTTTAAAGTTTAAATAAGATGTAGATTCCAAGAGAAACTTAATTATTTCTTGAAGTGCCTTATCTTATCCCTCCATGCAAATCATGTAGGTATTGAGTTAAACTTGTTATGACTCGTTTGTATGCCCCTTTCTAGATTTGAAAATTGAACAGGCAAAGGTATAGTTTATTACAAGATGTTTTTAATTTTTTTTTTCTATAACAAATTTATGTTCAAATTTAATAAAAAATGATGATGTTTTGACAACAATACAATATATTTGTTTTGATTAGATAAATACGGGAAAAAGGCTCGAACCTATTACAAAACAACCATAGAGGGAAGCAGGAGGAGTCTCACCAACAATGAGACTAGAAAACATAATCATGAAACAAGGGTCCCAACCCTAAATAAAGATGCCAAAAGGTTAGAAACGAAGGAGAGAGCATGAAATATCAGAGTTCCACTAGGCAATCTTAGGACATGAGTGAGTCTATCACTTACAACTCGAGTATGAGTTAGAGAAGAGGAAGAAGAAAGATATTTCCTCCTTCGACGAACCACAGTCCAAGCAATACCATCATCCAAATCCCCATTACAAAAGGAAACAAAAGGAGAGACCTCCATGGAAGGCCTGCCAGCACATGAAAAGGGAGCCAAAGGACGATAATGATTCATTGTAATTTGTTATATTATTTTCTATAGTATGTGTTAAATAGATTCTTGCATAGAAGATAAAGTTTTGTTTTGATACGTTTTAGTTTTAGGAATTAAATATCAAGTGCATAATTTATTTACTATAATTTTAGAGAATTTACTAAGTAAATTTGAAGTAGCTTTTGAGGCTTTGATTCAATTCTTCTCTTGTATGACTTCCATTGAAGTAGATATGATGATGGAGTGAGAAGAGGGAGAAGTTTGGAGGTGTGTGGAATTGCATTGTTGTAGAGTGATGACTTATGTGGAGTTAGAGTTGTTTTGTGAATAATTGCATTGGAATTTGGTATAAAGGATGAAGAATTAGAGATTTGCATGACCACCGTTTAATATTTGAACATTTGATACAAATTTTATCTATGGACGATGATTATCCTTTCTCATTTAATTTTCTTAGTATCAATTGATTTTATCAATACTTGAAATTATGGGCCATTTAATGTTATAATATGTACGATGATTATCCTTTTTGATTTAATTTTCTTAGTATCAATTGATTTTCTCAATACTTGAAATTATGGGCCATTTACTATTATAATATATTTGTTAAGATTGGTTATTTTGTGGAGCTTTAAATTATATTTTTTGATTTTCTTAAAAATAGGGTGGTTCATTTATTGTTATATTTATTATATTAAAATTAATTTATTTAGAGATTTGAATTGGCATTTTTTGTTAGTTTGTGTGTCATGCATCCAAAATTAATTCCACTTTATACAATTTGATTATAAATAATAAATTCCATCTCCTTTTATATAAATCTATGAGGAATATTTATAATTAATACTAGAAATTACAACTACTAATGTGTTTATCTGTGACACTAAAGAGGATGCAAAATTTTATCAAAGCCTTTTGCAACATTGAAGTGTAACATGATCTCTATTATGTAAATGAAAAATATAAAAGGGATATAATTCAATATTAACTATTGTTAAATTGGAGTGTCTGGTAAAGGATGGAAAAAGACCCTCAACCATGCTTCATTCATCTTTAGTTATCAACTCATGGAATATAAAGAGTAAAGTTTATGCCATGTGCCATGAATTGATTGTTGCAATTCATCATAAATTTTCTATTTCTTTAGTACATAAAGTCTTAATATGAATTATATTTGACTTTTAATTTGGTTCAGTAAGATTTATTTAAGATGTTTGATTTTCTTTTCTAAATTTGAGATTAAATACACATGGAATTGCCAAATTACCATAAAGTTTGCTAGATTTGAAATTGATTGAATGAATATATTTATTAGTAGAGAAAACACATACACCCTACAATTATATTGTGTCTAACCAAGTGATCTAGAAGTGAAAAATAATCAGGCCTAAACTACTTAGAGTTGAGATTGAAGATAAACGGAAAGGGGTTATGAGGTGCTTAGTTTTTTGTTTAAATCAATGATGTTATAAATGAGGTAGATTTTGTTGTCTATTGTGATAAATGTTTGGAATCATGTCTATGCAATAGAGCTTATGATAAATATAGATTATGGTTGGACTAGGTCGTTCTCATCGTCTAGTCTTAGAAATATCTTTTCCACAAGGTTTGTTATTTCTATTGTGGATCTATCTTCCATTTATCTATTCATGTACTCCTATATTTGGAACCTATTCATAAACAAGGGGTTGCATTGAAAAAGCACAATGTTATCTACTATATGTAAGAGAAGATTTTTTAACTTAACAACAATAAAAACCCCTCTACCGAAGATACTGAAACATAGAAAAAGGGGGACCTTAATGTTTAGGGTTTAAACCTAGGGTTGCTTAAGATCCCTTTCTATATTTCATTAGAAGGTGGATCAACAAGGTGAGTAGATTGACTATCAACCAAAGAGGTGAGCCAATCAAACCTGGATCCACTTTCTTAGGGGTTTGGAAATGGATTGGGAATGATTAAGTTAGTTGAACTAAATGATCTAATATGACAAATGTAATAAACTAGAAATTTGTATAGATTGATACTATAAATTGTAGGTGGATCTAGGAAGGGCAGACTGATGTGTAATTGTCACTAAAAGTTGGATTTGGCACGTGTAGAGGGATAGAGTCACCTAGGGGTGTATGGGTCCTTGGTAGGGGGTCTTGAAACTGATTTTGCAGTCCTTTGATGCTGGAGCCAAGCTTCTATTTCCTAATTAAAAACTTGTTGAAATGTCGTTAGTAAATTCTAAAAGTGAGTTTTCGTGGCTTGACAAGATATATGACAACAAATGTAGCAATGGAGAATTTGCCTTCAAGATCTCTTTAATCCTCTTCAAACTTGTAACCCACACATTCACAAAGAGGAGAAATGTTGGGCCATTTTAGGGGCTTGCCTTAGTCAAACCCCGTGTTAGTGTTTTCACTTCCACAATGAAAATGTCAATGATATAAATGATAATAAAAAAAAGGAATGATGACTGAAAAAAGGCTGCAACTCACCACGCTTCAATGGATTCCTTGAAGGACTGAAGTCATGCACATCACCTCAAGGATCTTGAATCTTGCTTGATATAATTGCTTGAATGCTTGGAGACCTACAACAATGTTGGCATTCACAAGACATGAGCATGAACACACATGGAATTTGAGATGATGTTGGATCTTGAATTACTGCAATAAACTCTAATAATGTTGCTCTTGACTTTCTCTTGAAAATATTTTTTCTCATGAATTCTAGAGAGTGTGTTAGATTTCAAATGATAAAATATCTAAGTATTTATATGCAATTTTTCTCATTTCCCAAAAATCAAATCCCAAAATCCAACAATTGGAATTTAAATTCTAAATGTTAAAATGCCACCAACAACATATTAAAAATTGGTCCTCAACAAGATAGGGGGACCTATATGCCCATGGGCGTATGGGTCCTAGCCCTATCTTCTAGGACATTAAGTGTTAGGATCATAACATTTATCATTTGCATTTATTCAATGCTTGCAACTTTCTCAGAAAATGATAAAAATAAACTTTGGAATTTATTATTTAGGAAATTAGGGACTCAATTAGGTTCATTAATTTAGGGGGGAAAATGGTATATAATTTTCTTCACTACATTTGGCCCCCACTTTAGTGAGAGTATGAACTTACACTCAGACTCACACTAAAGTAGAGAAATATGCGTCAAGAGGGGTTCAAATGTACAAATGTTGAAGCAATTTGCATTTATTCAATGCTTGCAACTTTCTCAGAAAATGATAAAAATAAGCTTTGGAATTTATTATTTAGGAAATTAGGGACTAAATTAGGTTCATTAATTTAGGGGGGAAAATGGTATATAATTTTCTACACTACATTTGGCCCCCACTTTAGTGAGAGTATGAACTTACACTCAGACTCACACTAAAGTAGAGAAATATGCGTCAAGAGGGGTTCAAATGTACAAATGTTGAAGCAATGGGATGACTAAGGATCAAGGAGGTTGCACAAGCCCACTAGATCTAAGATCCCATGGAAAACCAACACAAGCACAAGGGAACACACACATGTTTGATATGGAACAAGACAACTTACCAAAACATACATGTCAAAAAAAATGAAGCATACACGATGAAAACACATGATATGATGGAACATAAAGATGATAATGAAATAAAAATAAACACAATGTAAACATGAATAAGACACATGAACAACACATAAAAATAGAAAAACAACAAAACACAAGGTTGGTACTAAAAGATTCGAGTCAGTAAGGTAAAGAGACCTCAGTTTTAAATTGTCTCACATACCAAATGTCATCCGTCGAATAAAGAAAATACTCCATGAAGATTGAAGTCATACACATCACTCATGGAACACATGGCTCTATTGGAAATATAGTTGTATTATGATAGGTGGCCATGTTAAAGGGAATTCATGACTCACACAATAGCACAGTCTGATATTTGCTAGGTGAATCATAAACTAGGAGACACACAAGCTAGTGAAGTCTAATATTCACTAGGTAAGCCCCAAAAACAAGGTAAAATGTGAGACACACACTAGGTCTACAAGGTGTGCCCGAAACAAGTGGAAAACACACACTGGGTCTAGGAGGTGTGCTCACAAGATGCTATGTCGATGCTACACCAAGTTCAACTCCTGTGAACAAAGTGAAGCAAAAAATGCCAAGGTTTAATGTCACAGGGGACAAATATGCTAAAGTTTGAAATCATGGGGGATGAATATGCCAACGTTTAACGTCACAAGGGATGAATATGCTAAAGTTTAACGCCATAGGGGATGAATATGCCAAATTTAAAAAATTCAAGCGATGTTGCAATAATGCCACTACAAAAGGTAACAATCAAAGGGGTTTTACTTAATACATGAAGGTCACACCTTAGGGAATATCATACATGATATCACCATCAAGAGACGACTAGTCGAGGAATAAAAGATCATGTCTCAAGGCATACCAGCCATAGAATCACCACTAAGGGGAACATAATATGCCAAGAAAGGTCTCACTCTTATGGGATATCAAGTCTAATATCACCACAAAGGAGACACATCGCATGGATTAAGAAGACCACACTCTGGTTGAAAAGGTCACACTTACTAGGAGATGTATGCTATCATCACTAAGAAGGGACCATTTACTATGCAAAAAAATGAACGGGAGACCATATGCCCCCCTTAAAAGGTTAGTTTACTTGCTACACTAATATTTTAAGGAGCTAAAGAGGGATCCCTTATTAAAAGGAATACTCCTAGAATAGGGCTACCTAAACCCATGCCCCCCAAGTGTAGGGACAAAGGTGAGCTTGATATGGTGCTCCTTGCAAGGTAAAAGATGAATGTATAAAGTTATGTTTATACCTCCATGAATGGTAGTGAATATGTTATGATACTAAAAATACCACATGGCAAGGAGAACAACAAATGCAGGCTAATATATGACATGTTCGAATTGATCCCCGTATGGATTGAATTATTTTAATATCTTCTTTAAAGTACAAAATTCATTAATAATATGTCCAAGTTTTCTATGATATGCACAATAAGGCATGTTTGTACTCTTTCCTTTCTTATATTCTCATTCACAGATAGGTGGTCATGTGATAAGTTCTAAGTTGAGAAGTGTTTGTAAGGCCTTTTCAGTTTTGGTTATAGTATGCAAAAATGGTAGTTTCTTAAGTTTGTAAGGCTTGTGTTTCTTACTTGGTTGACCAATTGTTTGGTGTGAAGGTGGGGGATCTCAATAACCTAATCCATAAGTATCTTATGATAGTGCTTGCTCCAAAAGGGAATGGACTTCATGCTCATTGTTGATGTCACATCCTTTTTTTTTCAAGATCTTAAATCCTTTTCCATAAGTTTTTTCCAAGTCAATGGGTGTATTTGTAACTTTATGCTCATATGATGAAGGGTTGGTTGATGTGCTTTCCTTGTGATTTTTATGGATAGGTTTATCCATGCATGTTGTGTGAGGCATGCCTTGTGGTTCAGTTTCAGGAAGTAACAAAGTGAATACTTCAAGTGGTGGCATGGTAGGATGCTGTTGGTATGGAGTAGGAGGCCTTTGTATTGAGGGATAGAAGGCTGCATTATTTTCAAGGTTATGCAAAGATCTTTGTATTAATTAATTTATTCTCTCTTTGTCTTGGCCTATGACATCAAGAAGACTTGTAATAGGTGGTGTATCATTAATGTCATCATTAGAATTATTATCATCACTAAACACACAACTTGAATAATCAACCAAAGATTTCAAAGACATCAAAATTTTACCAAAACATCCATGATGTAAATTTGAAATGAGATTCAAACTATCAAACAAAAAATGAAGGGAACTCAGATAACAACCCTAGATAGTTTCTTGAGAGTATTCTATCACAAAAAGTTGAATGATGCCTAGATAACATGATAAAGTCACCCAAGGGTGTTCGGGTCTTGGTTAAGGGTTCTGAAAGTTCAAAGTTTGACTGTGTACTACATTTTTTAAGAATTTTGATTCTACTTGCAAACAACTAAAATGGTAAACAATTTTCCATAATTTGCTCAATATACCCCAATTTGATGCAAAATATAAGTATGCAATAATGTTGAAGATGCTTGAACAAATTTGATTGCAAATTTAGATATGAATTCTAATAATTGACTAATTGGAAAATGTAGAGACCTAAAAATGATGATTTTAAATATAAATTTTGACCCTAAACAATGCACTTTCTTTCACCAAATGATCTTGGATGTTTATTGATAGACTTGCTTGAATTCTTGAATGCTTGGAGACCTAAAACAATGTTAGCCTTCACAAAACATGAGCATGAACACACATAGAATTTGACATGATGTTGGATCTTGAATTACTGTAATCAATTTTGATAATGCTGCTCTTGACTTGCTCTTGAAAATAGTTTTTGCTCATGAATGATAGAGAGTGTGTGTTAGATATCAAATGATAATTAACTAGGTATTTATATGCAAATTTTCTAATTTCTCGAAAATCAAATCCCAAAAGTTGACAATTGAAATTTGAATTCTAAATGTTAAAATGTCGCCAACAACATATTAAAAATTGGTCCCCAAAAATATAGGGGGCCCCATATGCCCATGGGTATATGGGTCCTAGCCCTATCTTCTAGGACATTAAGTGTCAAGATCATAACATTTATCATTTACATTTATTCAATGCTTGTAACTTTGTCGAAAAAGGATAAAAATAGGCTTTGGAATGCATAATTTAGGAAATTAGGGACTCAATTAGGTTCGTTAATTTAGGGGGGCCTAAACATAGTGTGGAAGTGTTAAGGTATATAATTTTCTACACTACAGATACAATATCAAAGATACACCAAATAAAAGATATAATGCCTATGATATTGATGTTGATGTAATCTATTAGAATACATGCTTTATGCTAATTCTTTCATAGTTATTTGATATAACTAGAGACCTACTATTGTTTATAAATACATTCTCATATATTCTCAACTTGAGGTGCTTTGTGTTGGGATATGGTGTTGTACACCATTGCATAAGGATTCGTTATAATGTTGTAATTAAATAATTATTTAGTTGTGATGCACCTTGGTGGTGTGGATAATCGCACTAGGTAATTATTTGGGGACCACTTGATGTTGTATTGTAACATTGTACTATTATTATTTGTGTGGGAGAAATGTGATAATAATTTAATATTAGGGAAATATTAAATAAATTAAAGTCTTAGTACCCAATATTAAATAAGGGGTTAATGGTTTTGTATTCCCATGGTTTTGTGGTACATGGTTTCACCTTACCACTAGTTGTATTTTGTGTGAGCTTGTGTCTATAAAAGAAAACACATGTGTAGTGGTTTAGGTTGGCTAAGTGGTTTGGCTATCATTATTGAGTCTTCTTGAGAGTGAATTTTTGAAGCATGGTATGGGATGTGTGGATTCATGCTTAGACACAAGGGAATGCATTGGAGGACTTGATGCTTTAGAAGTGTTCATCGTAACTCTTGTATTTGCTTCATGGATGATTAATATGATGGAGTATGGATGCTTTTAGAGGCTGGGTTTTTCCAGGGTATATCTTGTGTCATCTTTGATGGGTATGTTGTCTATTCTCTTGCATGTGGATTCTGAATACATATTTGCATGAATATCTCTTTTGGGTTATGTGGAAATTGTCATTAGATGGTTGAAATTTTCCTTACACTTTGTGCACAAACTAATGAGGTTGACAATCAAATACCAAAAAGGTCTACTCATGGATCAATTAATTTTGATTTTAGAAAGGTACAACAAGACTACAATGTGACCTGATCTAAGGGATTGAGCCTCACTTGTGGTATAGTTATAGGTAAGAGAACGGTGTAGAAAGTGATTATTTTATACCATTGGGGATTGAACTAGCTATAGGTTTAGGATATAGTTTTTTTGTGTACTAAACAAGACAATTTTAGCAACATGACAACAAATTTACAATAATATCAAAATAGGTGTTAAATAAAGGAGTAAAAGTGAAAAGCATACACTTTTATTCCTTATATTTAAGTTCTTTTCAAAGATTAATAAGTTTAATAATACTAACCTAATATGATTGAATCATTTGATAAATAAGAAGAAAAAAACAATATTTGATGATTCTTCAATTTTTTTTCCAAAGATTATTATGTGTAGAGGAGAAAAGTGCATAACCCACCCTTTTACTCTTTTATTTTACATACATTTCTAGTATTCTCATAAATACAAGTATTAATTTTGAAATTTTCTTATTTATGTTTAAGCTAAATCAAAATTTGAAACCTATTATCCATTAGCCTATCTTAGTCCCAAATGGTCCCGACCATCTCTCTTTACAACCATCCATATACCTTAAGTGCCAAATGCTTTGAATTGAGAACCTAGGATCTTGTACTTGAAGGATGGTCAGACCATTTATAAAAAAAATTTGGATATGAAATATTATTTGCAGCACAAATTATATACCTCAATTCATCATCTAATAACTTTTCAACTTTGTTTGGTGTGTCTTCCAATATTATTCATTAGCAATAGGGAATATACTACTATCAAGAAACTAGAAACAATTTGACTTTGTATATAACAAGATTCTAAAGTTTCTTAACACCATCAAGTTTTTGACATAGGTGTAAGGACATACACATAGGTATTGAATGATTAATAAAACCATAAAACAATATCCTCGTGATCACCAAGAATGGATATATTGAGTGGTTCATCGAAAGGGGGAATTATAGCTATAAAAAAGGTTAGAAAGGAAGGGGGGTGATCCCACAAAATTGGTTTACAATCACATTGAGGAAGAAAAATTGCGAAAACACTCTCAAAAACAAAAATTCAGGTTTTTAGGGGTTCGTTTGAAGGGGGGTGTTCGAGAAAATCCCTTGTTGAAGACAAGTTCAAGTGTACCCCTTTTGGCGGGGTTTCTCTTATGAAATAAAGGAAAATTGTAGGAAAAGGGGGGTTCGCTCGAACCCCCCTTTTAGAAAACTCCCTTTGCTCGAAGGGGGTTCGAGTGAACCCCCCTTATTTTCCCTTCTCCCTCTCTTCCACCAATTTTTTGCAGAATTTTTCCTTTCGAAGCTTGAGCTGATGAAAATGGAGGCAAAATCATAGACCTGACTGGATCATGGTAGTCCTCAGAACGAGCTATCCATTGAATATAATTTTAATATATTTTGGTTTTATTATGTATTTTTTTAGTTTAATTAAACATAGGTTTTTCACTAAAAATCAAGCTCTATGTTCTGCACCTGTGAAAAAATAGTAAATTATCAAAAGAAATTTGAAAAATATCTATGCACTAGATATTGATGTCTTTGATCCAATAATTTTTTTTTGAATTTCGATACATACAAAAAACGTTATGCTAGCAAGTAAACCTATGTCTAAATTGTAACTGGTTTGACTTCAAGACTAAATTAAGAAAAAAATATTCAATGCAATGCTATGAAACCAATTGCATGCACTATATATCGTAGTTACAAATCTAAATTCAAAAAAATAGAATTTTATCCTTCATAGAAAAAAAGTTACGTGTTAGCAAGTATACATCGCTTTTAAAAAATGGTGTTTACCTTAAAAACTAGTTTTCAAAGGAGATGGAAAAAGAAATGCAATCTGATTCCATTTTTTTTAAATATTTAGAATCTGCAGACAAATGTCACAAATCACTAGTTTGCATCATCTTCAAATTCCTCACGATTTAGCAGCTCTAGGTGCTCGAAAGTGAAGATTTAGATAATTTTTTTTAGTTCAATGTCCAGTTTGGCCAAAAATTGTAAACTAGTATTGTGGAATCACCTGGGGGTTACCCTCAACTTCATCTTCATATTGGTTGAGAGCATACATTCACTTGATTGATGCTAGGAGGCTTGTTGTGTATCTCATAACATGCCCTATTTTTCTTTTGGAAAAATGAGGACCCCCTCTTTTGTTTAGCTTTAAGATAATTAATGGTGTCAACAAGTTCCATAGTTTTGAGATAGGTCAAAGTCTAAAAATGGTTTATTTTAATTTCATCATGTATTTTGGTAGAATGATCAAAATAATCATTAGTCTCTTTTGGAATAATGTTAAAAGAAGGTACTAAAAGGAATAAATAAGTTGGTGGAGTTTTCCTGTCTAAGTGAACCTGATGTTCACTTCATTCACAATATATCAATGAGTTAACAAATCTTGTAGAGGATAAATAACATGAAAATGTCTTATATCAGGTTTAGAACATAAGTGAAAAAATTATTTTTTTACTTCACCTTCAATTCTCTACAAACGTTGAAAATTTCAAAAGGCAAAATTTTGAGCCCCTATTGAATTGAAATTTAATTCTTCAATGTTCGATTCACTTCAATTTTTCTACATATTTCTAAATATGATAAATCTCTTTTGTAAAAAATTGACCCTTTACTAGACATGATGTCTAAATTTGAACTCCACTTCAACACCAAAATTTTGTTAGCTTCTTTTAATTCTTCAATTGCAATTGCCTTTGCTATAAGTTCATCCCTTGATGATGTCATTATTTTCTATTGATGTCATTCTAACATCATCTTCTTGAAGTAACCTCCATTCACCTATTGACATCATGCTGATATCACCCTTTCTTTTACCTTTGTGAGATTCAATCTTCCATCTGAAATATAATTTCATTTGATTACAATTGTACTCAATTTTTTCGCAAGCCCATCCATGTTGATGCCATGCTAACATCATGATCTCATTCTCACTTTCATCTTTATAAAATTTCCATTTGCAACTAGACATATTGATTCTTATTGACTTCACTTCGAATGTTCACTTTTTCATGCTTTTCCCACAAAACCTTTCTACATTCGTCACCAATCTCTTTTCCACTTTCCTCCTCTTGTAGAATTATGATGTGTAACTGCAGTTTCACTCAAACTTCACTTCACTTTAAATTTCATGCAATAAATTTTCTTGCTCTACAAAATAATTGTCTAACTACTTCCCCAGTGCATTAACTACCATGTCTTCACTATTAATTGAGAGCTCTATGAATCCATCTCACACAAAACACAAGTCCAAAGATAACAACTACCATGATTTCAATTGGAAGCTAAGAGAAGGTGAGAAGGGAAACAAATTATGCAATCAAAGGAATTCATCCATATGAGATTTGTAAATCAAAATAATTATAAGTTTCCCAAAATAATTTTTTAATTACTAGTTTTATTTGGAAAGGAATTAAAGTTCAAAATTTTAAGGTTTCTTGGTAATTAGTCTAAAAAATAATGACAAAGGTTTTGAATGAAAATCCTAGGTTTTGTTGATATCACCAATGCCTTAATTTTGTTTAATTTTGAGGAAAAATAAAAACTAGTCAACATGATTTCCATAACACAGGAAATGGTATGGTTAATTTTTTGGTTTCATGTAGTGCGTGTAAAAACTAATAGAAAGCTCTAATTTGGTTCCCATAAGTGAAATATCATAAATTTGTAGGGTTGGAAAATGATGTGCCCTTAAATCTAACAAACATAAAATTTACCATGTGTGAATTTCATTTCAACATAAAAGTCTATAAGCTCATAGAAAATCAGCTCCCCTATGAACCTAACCTAATCTTTTACAACAAGTTGCATTTACAATGTGAATTCCCACAAACTCTTCTGTGGAAATATGACGATCAAATAAAATTTATGTTCAAATGGAACTTCATATTAACCTAAGTGCACTTGAAATGCAAATTATTTTAAGGGGTGGAAAATTGATATAGTTGTTACAAAACCCAAAGTTCATAAAGATAAATAGTATGAGTAATGTGTGGTTTTAATATGATTTCTATGTATTAATGTCTTCTAGAGAAAAGGCCATGAAATATAAGTTTAAATGAGTCATCCTAGAATCAAAGATCACCTTAGGATGGGGCAAGATATTGACTTACAACACATAAATCTAGTGGATTTAAGACAAAGGATGATTGGTGTAGATACAACTAGTAGAACCAAGAAAATAATAAAAAATAGATTAGATAAAGTTGTAGGATTTCCTAGATCTCTTCAATGTCTACAATTGATTCTTGAATGTACTAGAAATTATGATCCTTAAAGGAGAATGATAATTGCAGAAGGAAGAGTTGTGGCAAACACAACCATAAATGCCATGAGATAATTTCAACATACCATTTTCAAATAAGGTGGATTTAATAGACAAGGATGAGTCTAAAAGGACGTTCAATGAAGATATGGATAATTGCAAAACATGATTTCAAGATGGATGGAGCATCCAAAGAATTCTATAAATAAATTGGCACTTTGTACAAGAGTGATTTATAGTAAGAAATTGGTGTCATAATTAATTTTCTTAGTCAAGTCATGTGACTTCCCATTTCTACTACATTCAAGCCATGGATGTATCTCTACGTAGAAACTATTTTAAATAGAGAGAACGTTGATTTGGTATGAAATCATTAGTTAAAATTTACACAAGTAATTGACCAAACTTGAAGATAATAAGAGCTTCTACATGACTTCATATTAACTTTATTATTTAGCCAAGAAGTTCAGATTCCTTGGTTTAGAGAGAAAAGGGAAAATGTGATCAAAACTATGACAAGTACTAGTGTATGAATATTACCCTCAATTGGAATTTAAGCAATCAATGATTCATTATAAAAGGGTTAGTGGTGCCTTATCTATGTGGTTGGTAAGGCTAGTGGAGGGAGATAAAACAAAGAGGTTATTAGTAGAAGCCACTTCAAAGGTGGACAAACATGTTAACAATTTCCAAGGTTTATTCAATTTCCAAAGTTTTTATATATCAGAGTTGAAGGCTTTACAAATGTACCTTAACAATTGCCTAGATATCTCACAAATTAAATTATCATTGAAATTAATAGGAAAATTTGTTGAAATCCATAGGATACTCAAAGAAAAGTATAGAGTTGGGGTCTATTTCCCCATCAACCTATCTAATTCAGACTTGCAACTACATAAATTCCACACATATGATGTAAGAAAAAACTTTGACCCTTTTTAGATAATGGAGAAATAAGTATCTTTCAAATTGAAAGTCATTCCTCATTTGAAATATTATTTGGTTGAATGTGATGATGACCATAAAGTTAGGAAAAGAAGCTACTAATGTTGACAAAACTTTGAATACACATAAAGTTCTAGAATAAGTCAAAGATGATGAAGTGGCATTGCAAAATTCTAATAAAATATAAAGAGTCTTTGATGACCCAATCCCTTAACCAATTTTTTTAAAACTAGAGGCATATTTTGTAAAGGCTATTACTCAACATATTATAGATAATAGTGAGTGCATAAGATTATTGAAATGACAAGGAATCAATCTTAGAATAAATGTATCTAAGAAAATAAAAGATAAAGAAGCTAAAGTGAGTGAAATTATTGTGACAAAGAAAAGAAATTACACAAAGCCTCTATGTTGAGAATAAGAGGTCGAGCATGGGATATAATCAATTAATAAATATAATGGAGGCTATTTCTATCATTGTTGAAGTTACTATTGCAACCATGCCAACAGTTATTTCATCAAAAAAAGCTTCATGATCAATAGTCTTGTGAGTTTTAGTTGCACCAAATCCTCCAATCATGTAGAAACATATGCATCATGTTATGGTTACACTTATTACTTATCCTATAATAAAAATATAGTTTTTATCCCCCATATTTATCAAATACTATTATAAATACAGAGGAAATGAAAAAAAATTAGCACAAGGGGATGTAATAAGTAGAGAAATAACTGTTTATGTAGATAAGGAAATTCCAATAGAAAAGGAAAAAGTTCAGTCCAATGAAGAAGAGGATGACAAAAACATATCAAGAAACACCAATGTTTGAAACTAAAATAATGATAAGAGGAATTAAGAAAAGGAGATGATACGACTCTTTCCATTCAACCCATTTTTGAGAAATAAAATAAAGGGCCAGATCCAATGCAAGAAGAGGTCCAAATACATACCTACTCAAGATATTGAAAATCAATCAATTATTATTTTAAATAATAAAAAAAATATAGTTAATCAAAATCAACTTGAGTAAGAACAAGAAAATATTGTAGTGGAACAAATGAATATAGTTGTGTCTTCACAAAGAGATGAATGAATCTCAAGAGAGGTAGTGTAAGAAGAAGAATTAAGACAAGAAGAGGTCATGGAGGCAAAAAAGGTAGATCAATTGGACACTGTAGGACAACCAACAAGCCCTACACACTTAGAATCTCCATAACAAAAAAATTCACAAGTACTTTGAGCAACATCCACCACTCCCACATGGTGAGAGGTTGAAGTACACAAAATATAAACTCAAATAAGTGTTTTTCCTATTTATTTTAAAAACATATATTAAACCAAATGGATACTCCAAAATCAAAGATGAAAGCTTGAATCCTATAAAAAATCACCAAGGCTACTTCTAGATCAAGAATAGTGGAAGTTTCTACATTTGCAGCTAATGAAGATGATAAAGAATTTGGACCAGGAGATTATCAATTCTCAATTATAAATTTAGGATATTCATAAGAGAATAGGAGATTGAAAATATATACTTTAATCTAGCTACTACTATAGTGATATTGAAAAAATGTAAATAGAAGAAACAAGACAAAAATTCCCATCGTAGTATTATAAAGTTGTATTAAATAAATTTCAAGGGCACACAATCTTCTGAGGAGGAGGGATGAGTCAGTAGATCTAAATAATTTTAGATTTCTTTATCTTTTGCTACAACAAACTCAACATAAGAAATTGAAGCATAAACAAACAAAACATAAGACCATAAAGCACACACACAAGTGAACAATAGATGTATGTGGAAACCCAAGATGGGAAAAACCACGGTGATAATAGCTACTAGGATCTACTGTCCAAATCCATCCTCACAATGCAAAAATGTACAAGTGAATTTTACACATTGAAGTAGGCACCAACCTACCGGAGACAACAATCCCCTAATGTTCTAGTAGGCACAAAACTATCAGAGACACCATTCCCATGATGAAGCAACATATAGAACACCAATCCTATCAAAATACAATGATAAAGCTGATTGATTTGAAATATAACTCTAATATGTATCAAAGTCATAACTGAAACTCTTACTCATTGAGAATGATCTTCTAATACTGATGCTCTCTCTTTCCTTCACATTTCTATACTCAATACATCACATCAATCATTCACGACTTACTCATGCTAAATCCAATAACACCAAATATCACAGATACATACAATACATTGAACATTTGAAATATATACATGACATTACATTAACACTCTTCCATGTCAACTAGGGATCCACAAAGAGCCAAGAAGACATAAAGTGGACATAAATTCAAATTACATGAAATGTGTAATACAATGTTCCAAACATAAATTATTTCTTCCAAAAGAACTTGATGTTGTGCGCTACCATAGGATCCTTAACCAGGTCCTATCCAACCACCACACACAAGATTTGAATTTTGCACACTACTAGCTATTATCACACACACCTTGAACTTTGAATAGGTTGATGAACCTTCTGGTACTTCAAACTTCTTGCATGTTGAACATATCCTTTGGAAACTCAGGAAAATAATAAACAAGTGTAGTCATACTCTCCTTCTAAACCGTGGAGCAAAACTGCATTTCTAGAAAAAATGCCAACCATATTTAGAAATCTCTCCACCCAAAAGATATCCTTGCACAAACTTCCAAACCACCACTTTCATACTATCTGCATACCCAACATGGTATAATAAATACACCATCTATATGAAGGTTAGTCATGTCTCAACAAAAGTTATTATGTATGTTACCTGATATATGAAATGCTTGATTAGACAAAGTACACACTGATAAACACCATGCTTCCAAAAATTTAAGTCAAATTATAATTATAGTACATCTACAGTCTCTTTCATCTTTGAAAACCTTCACATCCGACAACCTTGACACCCTTTGACAATAAATGACAATTTTTTTTGACAATCCTTTAACATCAATGACAATATATGTTCAACAAACTTACTAGCTCTTTACAAAATAAATATGGTACCATTGCTTCTCCGGAAGAAGCTTCATGCTTGGACACAATGAAGAATATTTAAAATTCCATAGAGAGATGATTACAAAGGTTAACTTAGGAAGGAGAAGAGGTCATTAAACATGCAGTAGAGTCATGGGAAACTGTTCATACTTGGTAAGATAAAATCAAGAAATTGATTGATGAATGCAAGGAAAGATGAGAAAAATGAAATAGAACTCCCACAATTACTTGCTATAGAAAATATGGATGATCAAATTATAGTAAAATGAAGTATTTTAGATCATCAAACAATACCAAAGATAAGAAAAATAGATAGAAATAATGAAATGGGAAGACCAAATGATCAAGGACTACCTTGAAGAAATGATTTAGCAAATACTCCAAGTAGGTGATCTTAAGTTTGAAGAAATTGTATTGATTGAGAAAATGATAGAATGAGTTTCATCCAGATGACATTGAAGCTATAGAAGCAATGTAGAGAGAATTCAATATGGTTATCAGTACTATCTTAGAGAAAAGGCCAAAGGTTTTGAAGAAAATGTTATGGATAAAACAATGGAAATAAAATCCTTGATCAAATAGTATAAGAGAAATTATCATATAAGGGATATCGGCTATACCAAAGTTTGTCATCTTATAGAACACAATGTTTTAGGTAAGAATTTACACAAGAACAAGACAAAGAATTTATCTAGAAATGTTTAATTTCTTGTGGATTCTATAAAGACTATAGATGAAGAGAGGTAGAAAAGGGTGGTGAAATTTTGATAGAGTTAGATAATGAGGAAGAAAAATAGATTTGTTGGTGTCTTTGATCTCCATGGATTCTCGTACTACTGTTGCAACCAAGGAGAATGTAGTAATACGTTTTGTGGATTATTGTCATGCTATTGCACTTCAAAGGAACACACTTGAATAATATTTGCATGGAATATGTTAAAATGATAGAATATTAATTTTTTTTTTTCTCCTATTTTAATTTGGACGATTTTTTATTAAATTTGAGCCATTCATTTGTAACTAATTTTCGCTACCTTGCATTTATAAAAGGACCATTAGTTGATCAATTTAAGAGATTAGAAATTGTTGATAATTATGGCAACACCAATGAAGAATTATTATTGCTTAGTTCATTTTATGGTTTCCTTTCACATTAGTAATTTTTTTTCTAGAATTAGTGTGAGTTAGCATGTACAAAATTCTGTTCAGGTCATCAAACTTTGAAAACTATAAGGTGACCTTAAATTTTTTATTGACTATGAAAGATGTCATGAAATTGTATCTTTCAAGGAATTTTATGTAATTATTTTGTACTTTGAAAATATCCATATAATATTTCACTTCATGTGTATAATCGTGATATTGTTGGTGAAGTATAATACAATTATTTGATTTACTGTTAAATTTGAAAATTTTCTAGATTAGGATTTCTAACCTTTCCCTTTCTAACTCTCTTTTTCTATTTTATTTTCATGTAAAAAAGGCATCAAAATATTATAGAATAGATGATGTAAAGTATTCTAGGATGCATAAGCACTTATTTATGGTGGAATATGCACATTAAATGTTATTCCCTAAATCAAACCCTCTTTTGTAGTCTCTAAGCATGTAAGTCCCTTTCTAAAAGTAATATCCACAATGAACAACTAAGTAAAAACACAAGTCAAGACTTGACATTCAAAGCCTTCAGATCATTAAATTTTATTCTAGGATTTGATTTTCTTTCAAGGGAGGCAAAATTCAATATGAATTTTATCTAAGTTGATAGTGACAACTTCACGTGTCAACAAGGTTGAGTGGAGTTATGTACCAAGCTGTTGATCCCCCATATGATGTAGCTAGTTCCTTCATAATGCCACTTCTATTGATTAAACAAGAAATAAGAGAGGTGTTCTATACATAGTAATTAGTAGGATGCACATAAGAGCCTCTAAATTTTACCCGTCCTTATCTGAGTGAGTCTATGGGATTAGTGGGTCTCAATGAATGAATAAGAACTTCACTATAAAGTAGGGGGTGTTGAAAAACCTCTAAACACCATTTAAACACCACAAATGGATTAATTATGTAGAAACACATGTTCAAAATTATTGAATTGTAACTGAAAACATGAAAATAGATCATAAACTTGTAAGGAACATATACACAAAAAGGCTAAACACAAAGATTAGCCTAGAGAAACCTTACAAGGTGAAAACAATAGCAAGAGATAAATTTTCTCCTCATCTCACCATCTTAGTTATTATTACAAGTTTTATAACTCTCATGAGGCTTATTGGAGATAGTAAAATTCTTTGCAACTCCTCACACTTGTTATGAAACCTTGGAACTAAAAAAATGTATGTTGTTCACTAGCAATACCACAAAGAATATGATGGTTATCACAAGAGCAAACCCTTTCGATTTTTTTTTCACTATTCTCCCATGCCACCAAAAATAGAAGAAAAATTGTCAAAAAGGCTGTTTCAATAGTGAAAAACCCTTCACATTCCACTCTCTACCCTTAAATTTATATTTTTATCTCTTTTGACAAACTATTGTTTGTGCATTCACCATAGTATTTGTTCATATGTCATAGTATTTGACATTTTCATTGCCTATGACAAGTGGTGAATTTTTTATTCTTGATTTTCTACTTACTGTGCAAGTCTACAACTTGGCATGAGATTCCATTATCCATGATTTGTGTTCATCATGTCTTGTGCTCCTTACCTTTTTTTCTTGAACAATGCAACCTTCAAACTATTCTTTTTCTTTTCAAGATAAATCATCCATAGAAGGAAACACAACATCCTCTTCTTCATACAATATTTAATGATCAAATAAATACATCTTATCCACATTGATGATTGAGTATATCTTCATATAGGAGGGTAGGTACAACCTAAAAGTATTTTCTCCCACATATTCAATGATCTTAAATAGGCCTTATTTGATGAGTTTCAACTTTCTTGAAGGTCCTTGAAGTATCTTCTTCCCTAAGCACACCCACACCTTATATTTAGTATGGAAATCATACCTCACCCTATGTTGATCAACCCAGTGTTTGTACTTAAGTTAATACTCTTTGAGTTTTTGTTGAACCTACAAGTTGATTCACCTCACCTTATTAGTGAGCTTATCAAACTTTTGTGCTTGCAAATCCTTATTGTAAAATTGAATGGGCTAGGTGGAAAATAGCTAAAATATGATTCAAACAAAGATAAAGTGGTCAAAGAGTGTATTTACTCATAGTCAAAGCATCAAATACCAGTCAAGTGCTCATCTGCTCATCTCATCCTTTGAGATACCTTTTATTATATTAATTAAGTAGTTGCAAAAAAATTATATTCCCCACCTCTATTTGACCATTTTGGGATGGAACACCTTGTCAAATTTGTATCACACCAAAATTTGATCAAGAATTGAAAATCCTTATTTGAAATGATGTTCTTTGGAAGTCCAAAATGAATACCCACATTCTTGAAAAAGAGCTTAACTACATCACTTTTGGTTAGTGTTTTCTTAAAAGCCACCAATATGCACATCTTTCCAAACAATCTACCACAACAAATATGTGATCATGCACATGATTTGTAATTAGAAGAACATTTAAAAAGTATATGAAGATACTCTCCTATGGTCTCCTAGGCATGATCAATGGTTGGTGCAATGCAAGCTTCCTATTGCTTCGCTTACACTACAAAGCTTACAAGTCATAACAAACTTAGAAACATCCAATTGAATGTAATGCCAATACTAAAATATTTTTTAAACCTCCTAATGTATGTTTGAAGAGTAAATTTAATTTTTAACATGTTTTACAAATTTAATTTTGCATAATATTCCAAAAATAAAAATATTTAGATTTGATCTAATATAATAAAACACAGGATTTGGGCATGGAAGTTACAATGATCTATGTTATAGAAAGAAACTAAGAAAAGGTATAGAAACCATTTTTGGAGTAAATATTGATGCCAAAGATGGATTCAAGAAGGTTTTAGGATCATTTTTGGTGTTTTGGTGAGTTTTTGACAACTTTAATTATAGGGAGTGCTTGTGTGTAAGGAAGGGTCAATACTTGTGCCTAGGGGTTGGGTGCTCATGTCTTCAACTTTGAACTCTTAGAAATTTTTAGGATTTTCTCACCTATTTTTCCAAGCCTTCATATCTTTACAATCTCTTTACATTTATCTCCAATAGTGAGAAAATTGTGGTAGAAATTTGGGAGAGAAAATTTTGGTTGATGCTATAGGGAAATTGCCTTAGTCCACTATTTGACTTATTCTAGCACCCATAGTAGCACATTAAATATTAATTGTGCATCCCTAAGTATGGTTTTTTGAGTAGTGTGTGTAGATATTTGATGCATATGGAAGTAAACCCTAGGTTGGGTTCTAGGATAGAGTGGTGCGTACAAAGGATATGAAGGAGAGATTGAGATATGGAAAAGTGATTGGGATATGTAATGGGTATTGTTAAGGATGTAGATGAAGGTTCAAATCAATATTAAGGAAGAGATGGGGAAAGGCTTTATATAAGAAAGGAGTTAGGACATAAATGCAAGATAAGCCTAAGAGGGAAATAGGGACGATAGAATAATATGGGTGATGGAGAGGAATTAGGGTAAAAGCACAAAGTTGCGTCACACTTTCGACCATCTAAATAGTTCTGAGTGAATTTATTTTGACCTAAATAGTTTCGGTCAAACCAGTTTCACTCGAAACCACGTGACCTATATGTGGCACATAGAGTTTCGAGAAAAACCCTCTTGTCGAAAATCATAAAATTTGAAGTTTTCCCTTTATCGCATCAAAATGTGGCTTATTTTATGTGTGGGGTTTCTGTAGAAAGGGTTTCGATCAAAACCATTTCTACCAAAACTATCCATGTGGCATCCTAGTTGGCAACTAAATCAACTTTTTTTAGAATTTTCTGAAACTTTCAACTTCAACTAAGTATTTTTTTAGCCAAAATGTTTAAAAAGAAAAAAAAAATACCCTTTTGTAGAGCTCGGAGTGGTGAATCCTAATATTTATTTTTTAAATATTTTGATTAGTTTTAATATATTTTATTTTTAAAATAAGGCAAGTAGGTTGTTAAAGTTAAAAAATAGGCTAATTAGAAATTTTAAAAAATAGTAAAACCATTTTTTTTTTGAAAAATATATGGTGCACTAGAGGAGAGAGTCCTCTTCAAAAGGGTATAATTTGTTTTTTGAAATTGATTAAAAAATAGATAATAGTTGACGTCAAATCAAAACGGTCAAATTCTGACAAGTTTGACTTTACGAGAAAAATATATAACAAAATTTCACTTTTTTTCCATGCACTAGATATTGAAGTTACCTATTTGGAAAAAAAAAGGGAAAAAAAAGTTTTTTTCTATTTGTTTCTTGTCGTCAAGTGAATGTCACTTTTTCTTGAAATTTTTAGCATTCCAAAATCTGCTCTTAAATTGATAAAAAAATAATCAAAACAATTTTAAAAAAATCTGAAAAATTACAAAAATAATCAAAACATTTTTAAAAAAATCTAAAAAATTACAAAAATAAACTTCATCAATATTTCTACCTTTTATTAGTTTACATCATTTTGAAATTCAAAACATAAAGACCACTTTTATGTGGTCGAAGTTCATAATTTTTTTGTTGTTGTTGGTCGATTCCTTTATAAAGTGTGACATAGGTTTGTGCTTTTACCCATTAAGCCATGAGAATGGTGGAATCAAGAGAAGATTGCAATGGTGAAGGAATGGGATGTGTATAGAGAAATTTTTGATATATTATTGTCAATAATGAAACTTAAAAATTTACAAGACTATTATGTGAATGGAGACAACATTTGAGAAAAAATAGTGGAATATAGAAGTAGGAATTTAAAATTGCTAAAATGAGACAAACTAAATCTACAAATATGTTGAACAGGAAATTGTTAGAAAACATAGTAAAAATCAAGGTTCCAATGGTTGACTAAATTCAAAAATTTAACCTAGATATGAGCGCATAGGGGCACTCATGTCTATTCATAAGCAACTAGGGCTATTGGTATCCTTGACAAATTAGGTTTCAAGATTTTACAAGTAGGTAGAAGATACAAATATAAGGCTTTTCATCTTTGCATTGCATACCTATGATAATTATTTTGGTTGGGGAAGTGGGTTTAATAATACCTAAATATAAATTTGGGAATGGAAAGTAAAATGAGTGGAAACATGTAAGGTGAAGATTGTGAAGTATTCAAAATTTGATCTACAAAATCTTATCCTTTAGATAGTATTCAAGTTTAGGTTCAAACCTAGCAATCATACCTATTTTTGTTGATTGATATACCTTGCTGAAATCAACATCATGTTCATAATTTTTAGCATATAATTTATTTTTAAAGGGTTCCAATATAGAAAGTGTGCTTATTGCTGAAAAATAGGCATTTTAGAGAGCATACCAATAAAAAAGTATAATTAGTAAAGGAACCCCATCCATTTGCACTTACAAAATAAAGTTGTAATTTTTTTTGTACTTGAATGCATTATAAATGCTGGTTATTATTGTGCACTACTATTTCCTTGCCTATAAGGTAACACTTCTAATTATTACCATAGAGATCAATGCATATAACTCCTTATCATAGGTGATCTAATTTAGGAGAACCCATTTGAACAAATTTAAAATGATAAAAAATAAACCTACCTCCTTGCAAGAATACTATTCCCAATGCACAATGTTGCATTTGTCTCAATGTCAAAGGGTTGTTGAGGATAGGGATAAATTTAAGAAACCCCCCCCTCGGCGAAGGTGTAAAATCCTGGTGAATCCTTCCTCTTTTTTTTGAAAAAATTATTAATTTCCTTGGCGAATCTATACACATTATTTAAAAAAATTGTAAAATCTTGGCGAATCTTAATGAATAATTGGTAAAATAATAATGACATTGGCGAATCTCTCCTTTATAATTTTGCATAGTTGATCAGCGCAGTTCCCCCATATATTTTTGTTTTTTGTAATATTGAAGTAGGGGCCCGGGGGCGGCAGCCACCGACAGGGTCAAGGGACAGCGCCCCTTGCGGGGTCAATTAATCCATATTTTGATTGGCACATTTACTTCACTAATTTTAGTATCATGGTGGCATTGATCGTTTAACTCCATGTGCAGATTACAAGTGCTTGTTGAGGTATTTTGGTTATAGGTCATTTTCTCCATTGATCAGGTGATACATTTCTGGTTTAAACAATTATTGTTTCAGTGATGATCTCATTTATTTTGTCCTTGGCATGAATTCAGTTTTGGTATTTGGTATGGGAGAATGGCATTCAGAATCTTGCATAATATCTAGCTTACATTATCTTGGCATCGACACATCATATAACAATGGACATTTTTGAGATGACAAATTGGCATTAATATACTTGGTTATGGTATTGAAATAGTCCTTGAAAAAGAATGTCACTAAGTTCATTCGGCTGCATTTGAATCGGGTCTAATCATGGCTAAATCATAAGTCTCAAAAGCCCACAAAAAGTATATGTTTTTTAATCAGTTTCAGTAATGTCACCATGGAAGTGACTTTGGTTTATTTTCTTGGAATCTTATTTTTGTCAAAGGCATTCAATTCGATCCTCCATTTGTATTTGTGTTGGGTCACTTGGTTGATATCTACTTCAAGCCTTAAGGTTGATGACAGTCATAAAAGGTTGTTTATTGTTTATGCCACGTTGAATGTGACCTTACCTTGACTTTGTGGGAACTTAAAGTCTTATGTATTTTTCACCCCTTCACATGAAATAATGTTGGTATTATTGTGTCGGCATTACTCATTGTCTAAAATAGTGAAATGCCATAATGGCTGTCAGCATGCAACCCTTGGATAAGCCCGTGGACTTGACATGGAATAATGAGCTTTGTTTAATCACCTTTTGTCCTTTCGGACTTCAAATGCTTATCCATATTTGCAAAGGAATTCGCATTGTTTGCTTTGGAAAGTTAGGGCAAAATGTTTCTTTCTATTTCACGTTTTTTGTTGCCCCCATTTTGGCTGCCACCATGGATCTTTGCCTTGGGCCGTTTCATCGTTATCCCTGGCGTTTTTGCTGTTGGGAAACAATTGAGAGCAGTCAGGAGTCCAATACGGAGGTCGCTCCATGTGTCTTCTTTCAGCCACTGGGTGTTGGCATGTTTTTTATGGAAGGTTGTGAGGTCGTTTCTTCTCCTTTGTAGATTTGGTGATCACTCTTTGACAACAAAATTTGTTTACCAGGTATTCTCCTTTTGTTTGGTTTGCAGATTCGCTTTTGGACATGCAAGTTGTTTACGAGCTTATTCTTTTTCTCTTATGCATGTGAAAAACTTAAAACAACTATTGCTTTCAAGAGAAAAGTCAGAAATATTTGCTTTTTAAGAATCAAAATGTGACTGCAATTTCATTTGAAGGTTATCATGTTAGTTATATTAAGGAACTATGTTTTCTAGTTGTGGGTAATGATAATATCATCGAATCTCTTCATTTGCTTACCTAGTTTCATGGATAACGGTTCTTGTGAAGTTACTTCAGTCACACTTCACAATGATTTCAGTTTATTAAGTTTTTCAGTCACTATAATGGATATAGATCTCAGAATATTCTCTCAGCCTCACTGGAATTTGTGGGTAACTATTATAATGCATGGTTATTAGCTTTCGATTGCATGTTGGTTGGGGTTTCAGTTACCTCTTTTCATAGCAGCTTATTTGTCAGAACTCCTATGGTATATGCACTCTTCATTACTGCTTGTGGGTAAAATCTGAAAGTGGTTTCATTTTGCTAAAAATACTTCTGTTGCATTGTTGGTTCAGTCAAGGAAAATGGTTATCATTTCAGTTTTAAATGATGTTCTCTCATTGCTTTTGTTTAAGCACTGCATGTGCAGGCTTCTAGTGAAGACATGCTCTGTCACACTTCTATTCTTGGTCATTTCTATTCTATCCTCAACAGAAAGAAAGAATCTTCCTTTTGTGAACAACTACAACATCAGATCTGTCTTGACAGTTATTATGTAACCTGAAAAACAACCTTGCATATAACTTTCTGGAATGTGAAATTCGAGAAACAGTAGTAATACCTCCAATTTGTAATGACGTTTTTTGTAAAAAGCCAAAAACAGTGAGTTTAGAGTTCTGTCATGACATAAAATCAAAATCTTGAAACAAGGGTACTACTATTTAGAGATGTAAAAGTCTATTTTGTGTTTTGATGCTGAAAATTGGAAAACATAGTGTGTAGTCAGATTTGTAGTTTTCTGTATGGGAAAAGATTGAAAATCAAATAGTGAGAAAAGAAAGAAAATATGTATCATTGTAAAATAGTTTGATGAGATTGTATTGTAACTGTGATAGGATTTTTCTCAAGCTGCATCGAGATTAGATAATGCATGGAATTTTGAAGAGTCAATTTTACACTATCATTGAAAAATGAGAACATATGTATGGTTCTTTTAGTTTCAGTTTAAAATGTTTAAGAAGTTATAAACATTGATTCACCCCCCCCCCCTCTCAGTGTATTTTCACTCCAACAATTGGTATCAGAGCCTAGGGTCCTCTGATAGGTCTTTCCAACCTAGGATTGATTTGGACTTGGAGTCTATTCAAAATGTCTCAAGATCATGAAGGTACTTCCATGACTAGAGCTCCATTATTTGATGGAACTGATTATGTATTCTGGAAAATCAGAATGGAGACTTATTTAACCTCTATAGACCTTGATGTCTGGAGCATAGTATTGACTGGGTACACTGTACCAGCTACTTTACCAACTACTTCTGATGAAAAGAAGAGATATGAAACCAATGCAAGAGCAAAGCATGCTCTTCTATGTGCTCTGACTAAAGATGTCTTCATCAAAGTCATGCACTGCAGTTCTGCTAGAGAAATATGGACTAAACTTGAAACTATCTATCAAGGAAATGAAAAGGTAAAACAGTCCAAAGTCCTCACTTTAAAACATCAGTTTGAAGAATTAAAAATGAGGGACGATGAAAAAGTTGCTGACTATTTTCTAAGAGTTGATGAAATAGTAAATGCTATGAAGGGTCTGGGAGAAGAAGTCAAGGAG
This sequence comes from Sequoiadendron giganteum, assembly GCA_007115665.2. Classification (NCBI taxonomy): domain Eukaryota; kingdom Viridiplantae; phylum Streptophyta; class Pinopsida; order Cupressales; family Cupressaceae; genus Sequoiadendron; species Sequoiadendron giganteum. The sequence continues at coordinate 438,424,869 of CM021107.1, read as the reverse complement.
TTTGACGTTGTAACCAAGGTCATCAGAACCTTGCCAACAAAATTTGAAGCTAAGGTAGCTACTCTAGAAGAGAAGAAACATTTTACCTAGCTTACCCTTGACAGTTTACAAGGCACTTTGACTGCCTATGAAATGAGGATTAGTAAAAACAACACCACTACAAAAGAAGTAGCATTTAATGCTGAAAGGAAAGAAAGGGATGAGCTCTCTAAATCATAATTTTCTGATTCTAAAGAATCCCATTTTGTAAGGAAACTCAAAAAGGGTTCTGGAAAGTATAAGGGAAAACTTCCCTTCAAATGCTTTAACTATGGCAAAATAGGTCACTTTGCTGCAAAGTGTCCCTATGGTGACACAAACAGTGATAACGAGAAATCTGAGAAATTTTCCAAGAAAAAGGCTTATAGACCCAAACAGAAATTTAACTTCAAAAAGAAGAAAAGTTTGTTCAAGCAAAAATGAAACAGATTCTGAATCTAATGACTCTCTAGATGAAGAAGATGAAAATCTCTTCATGGCTGAAATCATTCAGCAAGATGAAACAAACACAATGATGTTGAAGAAGGTGAAGTGGACTATGAAGGAGAACTGAAATGTGCTCTAAAAGAGCTGAGAAAACTTAAGAAACAGTTGCGTGCTCAAGAACAAAATGTTGTTCAAGATAACTCACAAGAGCAGCTCATTAATCTTGAGATAATTTCATTAAAAACTCAACTTGAAGAATCCAAGAGAGTTGAAGATTGTCTTCGCATTGACATAAGTTTTAAAGACCAAGAAATTCAAAAACTTGAACATGAGATTGTAGATCTCAGGAAGACTATCGAGAAGTATGAGAAGCACTCTTAAACTGAATGACATGCTCAGTAAATAGAAATTAAACAAAGACAAAACTGGTATTGGCTTTGTTAAAGGTGAATGCTCAAATGACAGTGAAAAGAACAATACTATTGCTGGAAACAAAAATCCAGAACTCAAACATTCTGAGTTTGTCAAGGATCATATTCATCCTTCTAGGAGCAACAGAATGGTTTACAACTCCTACCCTCTCTTTTATGGGTATTGTTACTTCTGCAGTAAATTTGGTCACAAGGTAAATTCTTGCATATTTATGAATGCTAGAACTCCTAGATTTGGCTTTAGGCAGAATCATGGTTTTGCAAGACAGATTAGATATTTTACATGCAAATCCTTCGGTCATTCAGCAAAGCAATGCAATGTTGATCAGCAGAATAAATAGCTGAAAACCATCAAAGTTTGGAAACCCAAAGCAGTTAACAACATTGAATAGTCTATGCTTGTTCAAACTGCCTTTCACTCAAAGAAGAAGGACCTATGGGTCCTGGACAGTGGCTGTTCAAACCACATGACTGGTGACAAAGAAAAATTTACAAATTTAGAAGACTATGTTGGTGGATATGTAAAATTCAGAGACAACTCTGGAATTCAAATCAAAGGAAGAGGTTCTTTGTTACTGAATGAAGACACTCCAATCTCAAATGTTTATTATGTAGAAGGATTAAAACATAACCTTCTGAGTGTCAATCAAATCTGTGATAGTGGCTATCAAGTCCTGTTCACTTCACAAGGATGTGAAATCAAAAACCAGTCAGGTAAAGTTGTTGCTACTGGAAGGAGGACTAAAGGAAATGTCTACAACTTACTAGAAACCTTTGGACATGAGAACAATCATGGTATATGCTTAATGAGTCAGGTTGAAGAAAGCTGGTTGTGGCACAAGAGACTAGGCCACATTAATTTTGACAATATGGTCAAAATCAACAAAAATCAAAATGTAAGAGTCTGCTCCTTAGAAAACCTGACAAAGTTGTTTGTAAAGAGTGTCTCAAAGGAAACAAACCAAGGTAAGCTTTAAATCCAAGGAACATTTCTCTACTAAGCCTCTGAAAATTTTTCATACTGACTTATGTGGTCCTACAAGGACTAGATCCATAAATGGTGAGAAATATTTCATGTTGTTTGTTGATGACTACTCTCGTATGGTATGGGTTACTTTTCTCAAGAATAAATCAGAAGCTTTTGAATGCTTTAAAGTTTTTAGAAAACTGGTAGAAAGAGAGTCAGACTTAAAATTGAAATGTTTAAGATCTAACAAAGGTGGTGAATTCACCTCACAAGAATTCATAGACTACTATGACAAACATGGCATAAAAAGATAGTATGTTGCTGCTAGAACACCCCAACAAAACGGGGTAGTTGAGTGAAAGAATAGGACTGTAAAAAATGGCAAGAACCATGCTGAATCAAGAAAATCTGGAAAATATGTACTGGAAAGAAGTTGTTCATATAGCTGTTTACATTTTGAATAGAGTGCAGATTAGAGTGAAATCAAATTTCACTCCATATGAACTGTGGTATGGAAAATCTGCCCAAATTAAATACTTCAGAATATTTGGCTGCAAGTGTTTTATCAAAAGAGATGATGAAAACTTAGGCAGTTTCCAATCTAAAACTGATGAAGGTATCTTTTTAGGATACTCTACACACAGCAGAGCCTATAAATGCTTTAACAATAGGCTGAACAAAATTGTTGAATCTGTAAATGTCAAATTTGATGAAAATTTTTTTAGATGCTGAACCTATGCAGGATGATGAAGAGGATGAATTTGAGCTTGATATAATCACTGAGAGCTTTGAAACTGCAAAGCCTGAAACAAAACCAGCAAGCCCTAAACTTGTTGAAGCACAATCTGAAGATGCTGAAATCAGCTCAGAAAAATGTGAACCCAAAGTTACTTCAAAATCTCTTGCTAGAAATCATCCTAAGGATCTGATTATAGGAGATAGATCTGCAGGAGTTCAAACAAGGAAAAAATCTGTTAACTATGATGAAAAAGCTCACATAGCTGAGCTTACTGCATTTTGTTTAATCACCCAATTTGAGCCCAAAATTTTTGATGATGCTCTAACTGATGAATGCTGGCTTAATGCAATGCAGGAAGAAATTGATCAAATTGAATAAAATCAGACTTGGGATCTAGTCCCAAGACCAGATGACAAAAATGTCATAGGTGGCAAGTGGATCTTTAGAAACAAACATGATGAAAATGGTCAGGTTGTTCGCAACAAGGCCAGATATGTCTGCAAAGGATATGCTCAGCAAGAAGGTATTGATTTCGGTGAAACTTTTGCTCCTGTTGCTAGGCTTGAATCCATTAGAATTTTCTTGGCATATTCTATTTTCAAAAATTTCACTATATATCAGATGGATGTAAAAACTACCTTTTCTAAATGGATACTTAGAAGAAGAAGTTTACATAGAACAGCCTGAAGGGTTTATATGTAAAAACAAACCAAATCATGTCTATAGGCTGAAAAAGGCTCTATATGGCCTAAAACAAGCTCCTAGAGCTTGGTACTCTAGATTGGACAGTCACTTACTATCAAAAGGGTTCATTAGAGGAGGAGTTGACAGCAATCTGTATGTTAAAATTGAAAGATCTGATATTCTTGTTGTTGAAATTTATGTTGATGACACCATTTTTGGTTGCAACAATATTGCCTTGAGTAAAAAATTCTCACAAATCATGGGATCAGAATTCGAAATGTCAATGTTGGGAGAACTGTCATTTTTCTTAGGTCTCTAGATATCACAACTTGACTCTGGCATCTTTCTATCTCAAGCAAGGTATGCAAAAGAAATGTTAAAAAGGTTTAAAATGGATGAAAGTCATCCAGTAAGCACCCAAATGGCTATTGGTTGTAAACTTAGTAAAGTTGATGACTCCCCTGTTGTAAACTCAACTGATTATAGGTTAATAATAGGCAGCCTATTGTATTTAATAGCCTCAAGACCTGACATAATGCAAGTTGTTTGCATGGTTGCTCGTTTTCAATCTGCTCCTAAAGAATCTCACATCAATGTTGTAAGAAGAATTCTTAAGTATGTACAAGGAACAATTGATTATGGACTCTAGTAACCCAGAAGCAATGATTTCTCTTTAGTAGCTTATACTAATTCTGACTGGGTAGGATGTCTAGATGACAGGAAAAGCACCAATGGTGCTGCTTTCTTTCTTGGTGATCGTTTAGTGGCTTGGCACAGCAAAAAGCAAGAATCTGTTTCGCTCTCTACTGCTGAAGCAGAATATATAGCTGTCACTTCTTGCTAGACTCAGGTAATTTGGATGTCACAGACATTATTAGATATGGGTATTGAAATTCCAAAACCTATTACTATTCTATGTGACAATACTAGTGCAATAAACATCTCCAAAAATCCAGTTATGCACTCTCAAACTAAGCATATAGCTATAAAGTTTCATTTTCTTCACAAAAAGGTGCTGGAAAATGAGGTATCTATGCAATATGTTCCTACA